>JAVJIF010010514.1:0-81814 GCA_038442645.1 Agave tequilana | reverse complement strand
TGCGGTGTGTAGTTCTTGCAGGAACAAGAGAGGGACTAGAGAGTCCAAGAGTTCTAGTGGGACTCCTTGTAGGTGTTGCGGGCACCGAGTGATCCGGTGGGATCGATTTAGTGGAAATCCTTCATAGTGTTGAAGGCGGGGACGTAGAGCAAGTGTACTCGAACCTCGAAACAAATATCCCGTGTTTGCGATTGCTCTCTGATTGGTAGTCAAAAGTGCATTTTTATCATAACATTTACCATCACATTTTCATATTTATCATTTAATTCTGCACAATTATTAATATTTATTATTTATTGTGTGCAGGCCTCGAATTATTATTTTAGCAATAAATAAAGCCTAAAGAGCCCAAAAGCCCAGATCCAAGCCCATGTTTGAAGCCAGGTGAAAAAGCGCAAATACAAAGAGTCAAAATGCAAATACAAGGCTAAAAGTTGCAAATATCAGAGATTAGGGAAGGATAGACTTCTATCCAACCCTAAACACATGCAGGATGAGGATAAAAGGCCAAGATAAGAAGAAAATTCGTGGGAAGAAGATTTGAAGAAATCTGGATTAAGAGTAACTTGATTACCAAGTTATCTCGAAAATCCAAATAAAAGGCCAGGATCAAACTTCCAGAAGCAGAAGCCCACAGGGACGGACCAGGAGAGGCCACGCGCCAAAGCGCGTGGCCAGACGTCGCCAAAGTGCCGCGGATCCGCGGCAAATCCCAGGAATCCGCGGCAATATGATAAGATCAAATACCAATTTTCGTGGGCAGTTTCGTCCGGGACTCTGTAGCCTTCTGCACCTATAAATATCACCTGCATTGCAACGTAAAGAGTGTCCAGCGTCCAGCAAAGGGCCAAAGTTCAGATTTTTAGGGTTTCTTCTAGGTTTTCTTTTCTTTTTGTAATTTTTATGTAAGTGAGGGAGATGGCTTTGTTGAGGGTGACACCGACAGATGATTCTCTTCTCTTCCATTGTAATCAATAAAAAGGTAATTTTTATTTTGTTCTTATGTCGTTGCTTTTCTTTGTTTCTCTTTCTTTTCTACTGTGTTTCTTTTTGTTGATCTTTGACGAGCACGCGAGCGTTTACTGAACCACAAGTATACCGAAGATTAGTAGGTTCCAACGATATTCCATGGCGATGTTCTCCTCCTCGAGGCGTATCAACTCATGCTTGCCCAAGGCTTGATGACCTAATGCGACAACGGACTGAGTTCGATCCCAAGGTTTATACGTTCAACGCCTCCAAAATAAGGTAGAAAGTGTTAGGTTTCGCATATTTTCTCCAACCAAGGTTAGTTTTCTATTCTTTTCTTTTCTTTTCTTTTTTGTAGATCAAATCCACACCTCTCCAATATTCTTTCCCACAACTCATTGTAAATACCACTTTTCTTTGTAAATACCATCGTGACTAACAAATTAACTAAAAAAGATAAATTTTTAGAGAAACTTGCTTAACGCTTCTATCGCAGTCCCTCCTTGAGGATCACGACCCGCATAGCCCTGCTACCGCGGATTAGAAATGAGAACCTCACACTATTATTTCCAAAATCTAATATCCTTATTTTTGTGTGCAGGAAATCTCAGTCAACACTCTCTCTCTATCTCTTACTTGTCTTTATATCTTGCATGCTTATATTATCTTTATCTTTATATGCTTGATATATTGTGTGCTTAATTGTTATATGCTTGGGATTGTTTGCTCACACTTGTATTCAACCAAGAGAGCCAAAGCAGCACCTCAACTCTTATCTAGAGGAATCTTAAGGAGTTAGTCCAGAGCCCTTCACGGGGAATCTGGCTACACTTTTGTGTTATACTTAGTGTGCTGTGCATAATAGTTTTAGTTTGCATAAATAGTTTTAATTCTGTATTAATTGATCATTAGATTAGCTAGTCACCTATTCACCCCTCTCTAGGTGATTACAATTGGTATCAGAGCCATGTGCTCTTG
Organism: Agave tequilana; assembly: GCA_038442645.1. NCBI lineage: Eukaryota > Viridiplantae > Streptophyta > Magnoliopsida > Asparagales > Asparagaceae > Agave > Agave tequilana. The sequence goes on along the minus strand of JAVJIF010010514.1, from coordinate 79,867 downwards.
ATTTGGGTCTAACAACCTGAGTTAAAGATCCTCATTTATAGCTAATCACAATATTTGTTTACCCACACATGAATTTCATGTCACCTCCTACCTTTGACATTCTTAATATCCAAACTCGGAAGGTTAAGATGTCTATGTACCTCAAAGGCCTAGGCATTCATGTTTATCTTGCTACCACTAAAGATTCATATGTTAATAATAGCAAGTATATTGAGGCTAACTCAAAAGCCATTCATGCTTTGAAGAGTACCCTAAATAATGATTATTTATGTAGGTTACTAATCTTAACTCAGCTTTTGTAGTATGGAACATCATCATCTTCCTTGGCGAACAAGAACAATATTATGCGGGGAGCGACTCGGATGTTTGAAGTGAAGCTTCCAATGTATGCTACATGGTGCAAGGGGATAACCCCCTTGAGGTAAACACCGAATCCGAGCTAGAAGAGGATGTTGATATGTCCTATAATGAACTTGCATCTTTTTGTCAACAACTTCTAGAAAAATATAACATGCTTAAAAAGGATAATAAGAAAATGAAAAACAAATTTGATGCCATGTTAAATGAAAAAGATTCTTTACAAGATAAATTGGATTGTTTTTCAAAAGAAAATGAAAGTTTGAAAAATGAAAATATTTTCTTGCTTTCTAAATTGAATGATCTTTGTGAAGGAAACACCTCTTTGAAAAATAAAATTGTTTTGGTGAAAAAATAAAAAGAAGTTGCTTTGCAAGAAAATAACTCTTTAAAAAGAAAAATTGTTGAAAAAGAAAAAGTTAATGTTTGTAAAAAGAAAAAGTTTGTTGATCATGCTTTTCATGTCACAACTATTGATAAAAATGAAGTTAAATTTTTAAAAAATAAAATAGATTGTTTGAGCTCAACTTTGAGCAAATGTGCATTTAATCATAAAAGATTGGAAGCCTTGTTTTCAAAGAAACAAGTTTCACATGTTCATGCACATCACCCACAACATGCATATGCACACTTTGCACGTCATGATCATACTCATTCACATGTGCATGGTAGAGTGTACAAGTGTACACATTGCGGTCGCAAAGGCCATTTAGCAAAATTTTGTTATGATAAGATAAATGCTTTAAATTTTGCTAATAAGAATGTTTGGGTTCCTTACAATGCTAACCCTCATGGACCCAAAAGAAAATGGGTACCAAAATTCTCACCTTTTGTAATTGATGTAGGTGCGGGCTCTCACAAAATGTAAGAGAGTGGTGCCTTGGTGGTGGATGCACATGGACTTGATGGACATACATTTAATGCATCGCTATCAAGGAGGTTTGGTGGGACAACCACCATGTTTTGGAGATTTGGAGTATAGTTCTTTTGTTTGGTAACTATCTCTAAACTCCCATTTTAGTTTTACATGCCTTTACATTTGATGAATTTTTAGCATGTTTTAATTTTATGTTTAAATATTCATGTTTTGTATTTGTGCTTCATGTGGTAAACACTTGTTTAGATGTAGTATTTGTCAAAACTTGTGTATATACGTGTACAAGTAGTGGGCAACAATTGATTCATATATGTTTGCATTTCATTGCTCATTTGTTCTCACTACATGCACATGTATAGGCTAGTTTTGATGATTCCCTCATTTACACTTGTTTTGCCTATTTTTGAGTATGGTTTGTTTCATGTATATGCAATTTTTATTCAAATCTAATAAATATACATGTATACCCCTTGAGTCATTTGCCTTCATGCAATTATATTATGGACTCTGTTTATGTTTGGGATATGTATGCATATTATTAGTTTTGATTAAAACATACATATACCTAGAAGTTTGTTTTTAGATGAAAAATGAATTTTTATTTTTTATATGAAAAATGAATTTTCATGTTTTTCACATGATTGATGTTTTGAACCTTATTGCTTAAGTTCATGAAAATGCTACTCATATGATTATGGTACACTCACATTTTATTTGTTTACTCATGACATTATTTTCATGAGATATTTTGAGCTTTATAGATTTCGAGTGTCAATTCTTGTGTTTTTAGCATGCTTCATGGATTCATATGATGTGGTTTCATGTTTTGAAGGATCTTTAACTAGTTTTTTAAAATTAATTTAACTAGTTATTTATTCTTCAAATGGTAGTGTTTTCACTAAAAATATTTTCAACCTCCTATTTTTGAAAACCCCTACCAACCCTTTAAAGGAGGACGGATTGGCGAGCATGCCTTGTATGCCTTACTGAAAATCTTTTATCTTGTACATGAAAAAGGGTGGTTTATTATGAGTTATATACTTGTTTCACATCATATTTTTAATTGATATCTCAATTGATATTTTCTTTTGTATATACTCATATTTTGTTTTCTATATATGTATGCCTTTTCATTTTTCATACATATATATATATGATATGTTTGTGCTTGATTTACAAAATATTTACATATCTAATGCACAAAGTATGTTTATGCTAAGCTTGAATTAAATCTTGATTTCAATTAATTTCTCAATTGGTACTTTTATAAGCTTATGCATTATTTTCAATTGGTATTTTTTTAAAAAGTACAATAAATTTCAATTGTTATTTTTATTGATATCATAATGTACAATAAACTTCAATTGGTATCTATTTAATTTAATTGGTATCATATATTTCAATTGGTATCAATATGTTTCAATTTCCATTTGGGTTTAAATTTCATTTGGTATCAATATGTTTTACCTACTTGGTATCAAAATTTATCATGTATTTCTATTGGTATCAAAATTTGATGTAAATTTAATTTGGTATCAAAATATTTTCTTTCCTTGGTATCAAAATGTAAAAATGTTTCAATTTCAATTTTTCGATTTCAATTTGGTATCACACATTTCCTATTTCATATGGTATCTATATCTTGTGATATCTTGATTTGTTGATTCAAGAAGAATTCAAAATTTGTATTGTTTATTTACAATTAGAATCATAAAATTTGTTTATTACAAAGGTATCTCAAAATGTGTTTTACTACCTTGAGTAAATTTCACAATTTGTTTTAAGTAATTATCAAAAATTTGATTTAAAAATGTTTTGATATGTATTGCCTATATGCAAGGGGAGCTTAACATCTCTTCTACATATAGATTCATGTTAAGTGTATCTTATAATGAGGAACTTGACAACTATTCTTTATGCGATACACATGTGTAGGGGGAGCTTCACATCTCCTCTTATGTATTGCATAATATGCGTTATGTGTGTTAGGGCTTGTCATCCCTTCTTCATGTAACGCATGCATGTAGGGAAGTTAACTTAGAGTCTTCCTCTTCATGAATGTATATCGCATATATCTCTTTATTGATTTGTTTGATTTCACCCCTTTGTTGATTTTTGTTTTTGATAAAATGGGGGAGAACATTGTTTTGTGTTTATTTTAACCCCTTTGTTGATGATTGATAAAAAGGGGGAGAAAGGTTTTGAGTTTATATATGCATGTTTATGCATTGTGTTTATGCATATATTGAGTTTATGCATGTTTGTTTAGTTTCATGTACTTCATTGCCATATCTTATTGTTTATTGTTATGCATGAGTTAAGGGGGAGCTTCTTTGAAACTTTACTTTAATCCATGCATATATAACTCCATGAGTTTTGTCATCATCAAAAAGAGGGAGATTGTTGGCCCAAAGGCCCATCACTCTAGTTTTGATGATGATTAACTCATGTAGTTATAGTACTGATGATCTTGTGTTTAATTAGTCTCAGATTTGTGATCAAGATCTTAGTAGGTGTTTAGCTTCAACAAAGGATTTAAAGTCAAGTTTTGGAGCTAACACGGTTTGATTCAAGAGCTATGCATCAAGACCACATCAAGTACTCAAGAGGAGTCTAGCTCTTTGGATCATGGTTTGAACCAAGTCAAGAAGGAGTAGAAGACTTCAAGTGAAGACTTCAAGAGAAGACTTGTGTCTAGGTTTGTTTTTATTAAGATTTTATTTTTAGATAAAATGTAAAGGATAAAATAGTTGGTGGATTGGTCAAGTATACCATATACACTCACACACAAGATTTAGATGTGTTTTCATAAAAGAGTTTTTATTTTGAAAAAATACAAAAGAGTTTTCATTCTGAAAAAATACCGTTTTGGTTTTTGGAGTTTAATATATACATGTGGTTTAACCAAAACCATATTTAGTGTTTTATTGTCAAAAACATAGATATTTCATCATTTATGTGTAGTGGATCATATCCATACACACTATGCTTTAAAAGTCTTTAAAATATCTTATTTTTGTATTTGGAGAAGTTTTGAAAAAATCTATTCGGAAAAATACAGATTTTGCTTTATGCCAAAATTTTTAAGTTACAAAAATAGTTCAAAATGCTTGTAACATGTCTTGATTTTACTCAAACATGTTTGTATATCAAAGTATTATACTGAACTTATTTTTGTAGATTTTTAGAGGATTTATGGGATTTTATTTTAAATATAAAACCAAGTTTTTAAATCCTGAAAAACCTGTTTCTAGCTTCTGCCGGTAGACCGGGCCGGTCGACCGAGCCAGGAGTCGGTCGACCGACGTGCATAAGCGTGCACGCCTTGTCTGGCTGGAGGGCCGGTCGACCGACCCGGTCGACCGCCAGAGAGCTCTGCTCTCTGGAAAGCCCCGTTCGACCGGGTCGGTCGACCGGCAGAGAGCTCTACTCTCTGTTCCAGGCCACGGTCGACCGGGCCGGTCGACTGCTGGCTTAACTGTCAGAAATCTGACCGTTGGCCGGTCGACCGGGCCGGTCGACTTACAGCCGTCCAGGCTGCTGTTTTGCCCAACGGCTAGTTTTTGGTTAGCCTATAAAAGGGGGCTTTCTTGGACTGTTTTAAACAAGATTTTAAGTGAGTTTTTGCACCAGTTTTCCTACTCTATTAAGAGGTTTTCTCCACTTGTTTAAGAGCCAAATACTTCCATTCAAAAGGAGAGTTTATCAAGAGTTTTTAAAAGAAATTTTCTTGTGTTTTTCACCACAACTTCAATCCTTATTTTCTCACAAACACTTGAGCTATCCATTGCTATACCTATCCTATACGGATCTTTGTTGTGAGAGGATTTGAGGTGATCAAAGTGTTTAGATCACTAAAGTTTTCATCTTTGCTTTGAGGAGGCGTACTTCTGTGTTCGCGATTGTTTCGAGTTCTAGTGAGAGCTCATTGTAGAGGTGCGGCCTCGGCAAGCTTGCGTGCTTGCGGTGTGTAGTTCTTGCGGGAACAAGAGAGGGACTAGAGAGTCCAAGAGTTCTAGTGGGAACTCCTTGTAGGTGTTGCGGCACTGAGTGATCCGGTGGGATCGATTTTAGTGAAAATCCTTCATAGTGTTGAAGGCGGGGACGTAGAACAAGTGTGCTCGAGCCTCGAAACAAATATCCTGTGTTTGAGATTGCTCTCTCTATCTCTTACTTATCTTTATATCTTGCATGCTTATATTGTCTTTATCTTTATATGCTTGATATATTGTGTGCTTAATTGTTATATACTTGGGGATTGTTTGCTCACACTTGTATTCAACCAACAGAGCCAAAGCGGCACCTCAACTCTTATCTAGAGGAACTTGAGGAGTTAGTCCAGAGCCCTTCACGGGGAATCGGCTACACTCTTGTGTTATACTTAGTGTGTTGTGCATAATAATTTTAGTTTGCATAAATAGTTTTAATTTCACATTAATTGACCATTAGATTAGCTAGTCACATATTCACCCCCCTCTAGGTGATTACAGATGATGAATCATGGCAAACATATGAATTTAAATCATTTTTCAAAGATTTATTTTCATTAGAAATCAAATCCAATTCTTTTGAAATAGAAGCAATTTGGTTTTTCAAAGATTGGTTTTCTTTTATAATAAAATCAAGTTTTGAAGACAAAATCTCATTATTCTTCAAAACATCATTGCAATCATTTTTACCTTTTAAGATTTTGTTTTCATTTAAGGCAAGATCAAGTTGGGATTTCAATGAGTCCCTTTCATTTGAAATCTCATCTCTTTCTTGTAAAGCCATGTCAAGTTTAGAAAACAAATCCTTATATTCTTCTTTTATTTAAGACTTTTCTTTTTTAAGAGTTGGTATTTTTCAAGTAAATTTTCATAAACAATAAATAGTTCTTCATTTAAAGCATCGGCATTAACATAATCATCACCGAAAGAACTAGAACTATCATCTAGTTGAGTTTGCGAATTTACCTCAAGGGAGTCATTCCCTTGGACCATATAGCAAGCTTGTTTGGATTCATCCTCACTAGATTCCTTATCCACAATGTTTGGCGTTTGAAGTTTTGGAGAGGTCAAGGTGTTCCACACTGCAAAGGCGGAATCACAATGAGAAACCATAGAAAGATATTCTTTGTTTAGAGTGCATCTAAGTACCTCTAGGGCTTGTGCATTGGCCCCTATATGCTTGCTATTGCCAAGATAAGATTTCTTGATAGCGGCATGGTAAACATACATTCCTAGGGTTTTTAGGTACATACTCATCTTAATCTTTCATACATTGATGTTAGAAACATCAAACATGAAATCCATAGGTGTGAGTAAACAAATAAGTGTGCAAATACAAATACTAGATTAGCTAACCAAGTTCTCACTCCTAGGTAGTTAAATCTAATATCCAGAGCGTAGGCTCTGATACCAATTGAAAATACACCTAGAGCGGGGGTGAATAGGTGTATGACTAATCTAATGACAAATAATGCGGAATTACAAACAAATTGTAACATACTTAGTGTAACCAAAGAGTGTAGCCGAATTCCCAGTGAAGGGCTCTGGACTATCTCCTCTAAATTCCTCTAAATAAGAGTTGAGGTGCTATATGAAGCTCTCTTGGTTGAATACAAGTATGAGCACACACAAGCAAAACCAAGCATATAAGTATGATATGAACAATATGAAATAATGCAAGGCACAATATAAGAGAGCGAGAGTTTAGAGATAGTGGATCAAATACAAACACCAAGATATGTTTCGAGGTTCGAGCCACTGCTCTACGTCCCCGCCTTCACACAGAAGGATTTCCGCTATATCATCCACACAGGACTTCCCACACAGGGTACCTCCGCTGAGGAATTGGGTAATACAACTTTGGAGTACACAACTACTCTCTCAACCAACACAACCTCTACACAAGAGGCAAGACACAACAACAATCACCTCTACACTTAAAGGGATGGGCACTTAGCCAAAACAACAATCACCTCACACTAGAGGGATAAGGTACAAAGCCAAACACCAAGCACAATCACCTCTACACTTAGAGGAATACCAACAAACTCAAACACTTATCCAACCATCACCTCTACACTTAGAGGGATAGGGCTCAAAGCCAACATTCCAACAATCACCTCTATACTTAGAGGGATACCAACACAACCTCCACACCCACCTCTACACAAAAGGGAACTCAAATAAAAGAGGGTTTACAACTCTTGGTGGTCTCACTAAATCACAAACCAATTTTCCTCACAAAACTAGATCCTATAGATAGGATAGATATGATAGCTCAAGTATGAGAAAATAAAGAGTTTGAAAATCAAAATCACAAAGAAAAACTCTTGGGAAAACTTTTAGATAGCTACAGAAATGAAGATCAAAAACCAATTCCCAAAGAGTCTATTTTTCTTTGATTTTTCTAACCATTTAAAAATAAATAAAGATCAAATCTTTAAGCCCAAAACTCTTTTAAAAACTTCTTATTAAATGCTTAGAAAGATAGGAAATTTTTGCTCTCTAAAACCATAAAGAAACCAGCTCAAGAGATGGGTATTTATACCCTCTCAAAAATCTGCCCGTCGGCAGTCTAGAAAGGGTAGAATTGCCCTTCCGGTCAACTGCCAGGTCGACCGGCCAACGGTCATTTTTATGACTGTTGAGCCACCAGTCGACTGCCCGGTTGACCGGAGCCTGGAAACAGAGAGAAGAAGCTCTCTGTCGGTCGATCGCCCGATCGACCGAGGCCATTTCCAGCGAGCAGAGCTCTCTGGCGGTCGACCTGGTCGGTCGACCGGCCTTCCAGTCAAATAGCTTGTGCATGTCGGTCGACCGGACTGGTTGACCGACGTCTGCCTCGGTCGACCGGCAGACAGCCAGGTCAAACTTATATAGGGATTGAAAACTTGTCTTTTTATCTTTAATTAAATCCCATAAAATCACATTAATTTCACAAAAATAAGTTCTTATAAGATCTTTGAAATACAAATATATGTGACTAAAATTCAACACATATTATAAATAATTTGAACCATTTATTGTGATATTGAAATTTGACTTAAACACAAAATCGGTATTTTTCAAAACTTGGATTTTTGAAATGGAAAACCGTTTTCTTCAAAACTCATATGGATACAAAAAAATGATATTGAAATAACTTTGAAGTGTATTGTATATGGATAGAATCCAATATACATAAAAAATGTTATATCTATATTTTTGACATGAAATCCAAAACCGATTAAACCAAAAACCAAAACTAATAAACTGTAAACTTGTGTGTATGTGAAATTATGCATATCAACACTATCTAATCTTTACACAAGATCTAAATATATCTAAACTAAACAAACCGAAGTTTTCTTGTCTCCAAGTCGATTCGATCCAAACACGATCCACCGAGCTTGACTCCAACCGAGTATTAGATGCGATCTTGACGCTCGAGCTCTTGAATCAACATGTGAAAGCTCCAAAAACTCCTTTATTGAAGTTAATCACCTACTAATATCTTGATCAAATTCTGAAACTAAATATCATAAGATTATTAGTAAACTATAACTACATGAGTTAATCATCATCAAAACTAGACTAATGGGCCTCTGTGTCAACACCAAACTCAACAAAAACAAGTACAAATTACACTAAACCATCAAAACTAAATAAGAGTATGCATAAAATAAAGTAATGTGAGCTTGTTAAAGAGTTAGGATGTTAGAGTGTTAGAATCCATCATCATGAGCCATCAATGGCTCTTGCAAGAGTAAGGCTAAGTAGAGGCTATTAGATTCATGTGGATTATCATGTAAGAAGTTGCAAGTTAGTGGTAGTAGTTAGTTGTCATGAAAGAAAATTAGCTAAACATGTAAAAGGAATTAGAGAGAAAAAAAGAGAGAGGTAAAGAGAGAACCTTTCATAACTTGTCACCTTCTATTACAAGCACTCTTACTTTCTAACCATGTACCACTCTCTCTCCTATTATAAGATTTAAAAGAAATGAAAAATATAAAGAGGAAGAAGAAGAAGCCCAGACTACCCTAAACTACAATATGGAAAGAAAACTACACTACTCTCTGGATATATCCATGAAGAACCCCCAAAGGGGGTGGGTATTTATAGGCACTAGGGGAAAGGGGGCCAGGGGGCAACCCGGGCCCAAGACGGCTGGCGCGGCCGTGCCAGTACGGCCATGGAAACGCGGCCAGAGCCGCGATTCCATGGCTGCACTGAAGGGGCGCGCACAGCTCCGCCTGCTACGTGCAGTCGCTTCGGGTCCCTGTCAGTTGGATCTTCTGGATTTCTGATTTGATCCCCTGGTCTGACAGAATCACCTCCTATAGTCAATGGCTACTTTGTAGGCATTTAATCACTCATTAAATGATGATTTAGGGTCTTCTTCTTCAATGCACACCATGGACCTAGGATCACGCAAGCAAACCAGTATTAGCAATATTTTATATAAGATAATTGTGTAGATGTGATAAAAATTATGCAATATTAGAGACTAATCACCGGGCATGGGGCCTGAAAGGATAGGGCCTCAGACGGTTTGCCAATGATCCACGCTTCAGCTGCGCATCTTTGATCTGCAACGGGGAGAATTCACAAGCTCCAACCTCCGGGATCTGGACATGAGGATCCAGGGGAGTCAGAAACTCCCCAACAAGTGGTGTGGTGAATACCAAGTGGCGTGCAGGGACAAGCACATGTGTATCGATCAATCTGAATCATAAACATGTATTGAAAATTGTGTCGTGAGCACAAGCATACTCGAGCAGGTAGAGAGATAATAAGTGATATCAAGTAGAGAACATGCATGGTATAATATGATAAGAGCAGGAGACTGGTGGAATAGAACAAAAGTGGTAAGACAGATTGTAAACATACATAATATAATAAAAATAATAATCATATAACCAAATATTTGAAGTAAAACCCAATGAAAGTAAATATGGAAAAACCAGCAGTACAAACCCAGTTTAAGACTTCATGAAATAAGTACGTCAAAGGAATAATCCAAACAAGAAAACCTCATCTATATACCGTATATCTCACGTCATCGTAAGCTAAGTCCATATGACTGCAAAACACAATAAATTATTAATTGGCATCTTTTATTATTACTTGTCTGACTCATATATCTAGGTATGTGTCTTGGTGTATGATTCAATGCATATACATCCATATATGAGTAAGCCGAGGTTGGTTATTGAAAACTGATGAAGAACTGATGGCTCATATTTATAGTGGTTCCCGTCCTGCCCGAGACACAGCCTACGGGTGCCTAAAATCACCCAAACACGCATCTTTCGGGTGCCTAAAAGCACCCAAACACGATTCGTAAGTTTAGTAATCCACCACTATAAGTAAGGCATCACACCGGCATTCATCAGTTCCCCCATTCCCAGTGTAAGTTTTTTTTATAGTTCATTAAGAATAATTATCAGATTACGGGAATGAGCAGGAACATAACAGGGTCAGGAGTAACAGGAGTACATGCATAACAGAAGTACTTGCATAACAAGAGTACTTGCATAACAAGAATACTTATCAGGAGATCAGGTACTACATTCCCGTAATGTGATAATCATGAGTCAAGAGTTAAACATAACAGGTATCAGGTTTTAATATGACAAGTGACAGGTGATAAGTAATGTCATAACAAGGGGCAGGTGTCAAGTAGTATCATGTCAGGGGATGATATTAGGCAGGTGACAAGAGACAGCATGGCAAATGTAAACACATCAAGTGAAAGCATGTCTACAAGAAAATAGTACCAATATAAGCGATCCGTATGAATACCAGAAAACCTTGCAGTCTCCAGAAAATAGTGTAAATAAGATTTCAAACTATTTACAACCATTAATAGAAGAATTGATAAACTATCAAACAGGGAAATAGCAAGCAAGCAAACATCCAAGCGGAGCTAAGCAAGCTGGAGGTACAGACAGCAAACTGTGTTTAATCACTAGAGCGCTTGACGGAGTTACTGGATTGACTCGGCTTACAAGGTGAGTTTAAAATATGGCAGAGTTTCGCCTAGACGAATCTAGTGATAAATCGCTGATCGCTAAGCATGCCTATAAGGCGGAGCATGAGAGGCCTGACGGTCTAAGCGCACTCCTCTTTTGAGGAATTGGGCGAGAGCCAGGAGGCTAAAGTACGCTCAGGGTCAAGCGCACTCTCGGTAGCTACCACGAAACCCATAAGGGTGCAAGGCCTAAAATCAATTGGGTAGCTAGCCTGGGAGAGGGCAAAAACCTAGGTCGGTACAAGGGTACCTGCACTGTTCGCACCACACAAGCATACATATAAATGTGATAATGACTACGCTATGATTGGGAAAGAGTAGTGTGGAGTTATTACACAAGTATTCAATTAAAGAAGAAAGGTTTAGAGTTAACCTTGGTGCTCGTTTACTCCACAAATGTATTCAAAGATCAATATACCCTTTCCAATCTCCGCTATAGCAAGGGCTATACCGGGTCGATTCTCCGGGAGAGCTAGCGATAGAAGCGTTACGGTATGTAGTGAAGAAATGAAAAACGAAATGTCTTCTATGTATTTACACAAATGCAAGAAGTATCATAAAAAGAAGTGATGGATTTGTGCATTATGGAAAAAGAAATCAAAAGAACTTAGGTGAAGTGTGTTGCAAAGAAAGAAAAGCTAGTAAAGAAAGTGTTGGAAAACTTTGGATAAGAAAATACATGGCTAGCTAACTTTACCTCATTGCTAACTTACTAAACTCAATAGTGATGCTATATTGCCTCATGTTGATTCATTGGCAATAGGGATAACTTGCTTGTTTGTTCAAGTTTGTTTTACCATTTGGAAGATGAGTGTTCTCTTGTTCTTTAGCTTGAAGCCTCATATTGATTCATTGGCTCTCTTAGATAGATATTCAATGATGAACTCTAGGATTGGTACTCAAAGGATGCTAGGTTAGAAGAATCAACATTCATTTATACTTTCAAGACATAACAACAAATTAGCTTGAAGTAAAGAAGTTGTTCTACAAGTAGCTCATGTTTGGTGATCCATCTCCATGTTCCATCAAAGGCTCTTGTTCTAGACAAGGCTCTAAATGAGGCACACATGAGTCATATGGAGTATGAACAAGCAATTGCCAAGGGAAAGCAACTATACTTCCTTGGTAAGTAGAAGAATTATCACAATGCAAGTATAAAGATAAGCATCATCCAAAGAGATAGAAGTTAGCTAGGCAAGTTCTTAGCTAGCCATGCAATAGAGATTTAGCTATCCATTACACTAGAAACAAAGCAACTATTCATTATGTAAAGCAATAGAACTAAAGCAAATGAAATAACACTAGAATGAAAGTAAGAAATTAAAGCAAAGTAAAGTAAAGCATACTAGAGATTTGCAAAGAGATGAATGGAGCTCTTTTGATAAATCCTTGCCTACAAGAATGTCACTTTCTTGATACAAGCTTTCAAACAGCACTCTCTCTCTCACTTTGTCAAAATCTCTAGGAGGAAGAAGATGAAGACTAAAAACCTAGGAGAATAACAAAACAAAATACAACAATTTCCCCTATTTTCTTCTCTCTCTTCTCTGCTCTCACACACAGACCCTGGTCCTCTATTTATAGCCATCCATGAGAAGGATCTAGAGCCCTGGCCGTTGGCGCAAAATCCGAGCTCCAACTGCCTCCAAACCGCCGCAGATACGCGGGAATATCCCAGTTTTGGCGGCAAAATCTGGGCCGTTGAGCCCAGATTTTCTGTTGTGATTTGGTTGTTAGGTGGTTATCAACGTGGCCTTCTGGAAGATCCAATTGGCGCGCGGATCTCAACTGAATTCAAATTCAAATCTTGGGCTCTTTTTTGGGCTTATGGATTTAATCACTTTAATTATTGCTAATTAAAGTGATTAATGGGCTTTTTCTCTTTTAAGTTGTGGACCTGTAAAAATAGAGAGAAAAGGGGTTAAAAATCACATTTTATTTACAATATACATGGTATGGAAGTGGTAAAATATGCAAATATGTATAACAATCACACCCCCATACCTAGCTTTTGCTCGTCCTCGAGCAAAAAGAAAGAAAAAGAAAGAAAAATAAAATCCTAACTAATTTATTACACCACTTTCGTAGGTGACACGATTGCACTGAGCACGTGCAACAAGCCGTTAAACCTCTAGGTTACCCTAGAGGAGGAGTGTTGTCTCCTGAGGGTTTTCAGCGGATTGCACCCACAAAATCCATAAAAAAGAAAACAAATGTTAGTGTTTTTTGAAAATGCATTTTGAAAGAGAGACATGTTTTCGAACTATTTTTGCAAAAATATAAGTGATCTAAGATCATAAGTCCACCTATAATCATTCTTTCTTAAACTTAGTCTCCATGCAAGATCTTGTTTTCAATTAAAATAAGAATTCAAAATTGGATTGAATATTTTATCTCTCATAAAACCTAGATAGTATGCACACCGTGATAGTGAAGATTTTTGGGATTTCAACTCTAACCATAAAGTCATATTTATATATATATATATATATATATATATATATATATATATTATTTTTTTTCTTCCCTTAGTTTTCTTAGGCTTTCTAGTTCACCCATGTAGCGAGCCTATAACCGATGACTCCCAAACCAGTCGGTCTTAGGGCACCAGATGAGAAAACATCCCTCGGGTTTAAGGACTCAGGTGAAAAAGGCCACAAAACTAAGGGGGATTATTCTTTTTGATCACCGTTAGGCGTGAATTATTATGCTTCTTGAGGCATAATTCTCCAGCTTAATGAGTGATGTTTTTCACCGTTAGGCGTGAATAACCATGCTTCTTGAGGCATAATTATCCAGCTTAATAAGTGATGTTTTATTTCTTTTTTTTTATTTATTTTATGGCATTTTAGGTCTTTGTTTCCATCCTAAAAATTGTGTAAGTGTGAAGTGCTTACTATCTAAGGCAAAAATTCAAGATAAAAATATCTCCCCAATTTTACTTACTTAGCCTATAATTTCAAACAAGATCTATTATTTCAACTAGGTTTAAGATGTCATAATTAAGGCTTTCTTAATTTCTAAGATACATCTTAATTTTCTTAAAAATAGATCAAAACTTTGTCTCTTATTTCAAAAAATTTTTTTTTATATTTTTATTTCTCTAAAAGAAAATAAAATCTAACAAGAAAATAGAAAATCTACAAAGAAAAGTAAAAAAAATCTAAAAAAAAAACCTAAAAAGAAAATGAAAATCCTAAAAATAAAAAGCCTAAAAAGAAAATGAAAAATCCTATGTTAGTATCTACCCCCCCATACCTATCTCATGCATTGTCCTCAATGTATGCGATATGAAATGATGCATGAAATAGGTAAAGGACAAAACTACTCCCTCTGTCGTTTTGGACCCGCGGTGGTGCTAGGTCCAGCCGACTGTGATCTCCTCAACGCTGTCTCCATGCTACCTAGCCGAGAGGATTGCTCCTCTACCCTCTTCCTAAGCCGGACTTGACCCTTGAAAATCTTCTTCATGCCTTTTCAGATGGTGGACATGAAGGCTCGTGAATCAGTAGGGGGTTCCTGCTTCCAAAATTGGGGCTCATCAATTTCTTCTAAACTCTCCTCCGAATCAATCTCCACAGGTTCATTTTCAGGCTGAGCAATAGGTGTCCAAAGCGCCTGCAAGCAACCGTTGTATGAGCTTGTGGGTCTCTCTACAGTAACAGGCACTCGGTCAAATGTATTAAAGACAGCGTCTGATATGAAATGTTGACACAGATGTGTGATTAAGATTGCATGGGAATGCTTTGCACCCCGAGTGCGGGAGGAATTGTCAAGAATGGCACGGAAGATGGCCCGATTCAAACAGACTGTGTGGTTATGTGTCATTAAATCATGGATTACCTGTAACACGGGTCTGTTAAAAGAAGATTGGTGCTCAATCCCAAAACTGTTGCGTTGAACCCAACGTCCAATGCAATGAACATTTCGAAAGGTCGTGTTGGCTTTGAGCCCACGGTCCTGAATTGTACAACGTACCCCATGAGGGGCATATAATCTACCAATGGCAAGGGGTCGGTATGGTGGGGATGACTGGGGACATTAGTGATTTCAGCAATAAGTGGGATGGTGACAAAGATATCACCGAATGGCATGTGAGATACAAATTGGTACGTGTCATGATTCACAGATGCTTGATCAATTGAATTGTAAAAAGTAGTAACAAGATCAGGGCAATAGTATGCATCGTGCTCATTGTTATCATAGACCAAAGAGTACCAATTCCAAGCACGTATTCTATCCACAAAAATGTGCCCATAACCCCATTTTCATTCAAAAGTACGAAAAAATCCCTTTCCACATACAAATTCAGTGCCATATATGCTAATGGAAGTAAAGCAAAGGATTTGAGATAGGAAAATGCAAACCACCCCGGAGATCGTAGGGGGAAATCCAAAACAGTTGTGCAGAAGGCACCCGAGACAGAATTTGGAAGAGTTGCTCTGGATCTGCCACTGGAAGTAGAAATCAGCCAGGCAGAATTTTTCTGGGCGCCAGAGATGGCCGGAGTGCGGTGGATCTGCGGCTGGAAGTGGATTTTTGCGGCAGATCTAAGGAGTCTGGTGAAGGGAATTTTGACAGAGGTCAGATCTTGAAGGAGGTTCTCAGATCTGAAAGGAAGTCTGCGTTTGAGGGAGAAAGAGTTGGTGAGGAGAGTATTTATAGGGGTAGGTAAAAATGGGATTTCCAAATTTATCCCTAGGTCAAAGGTATATTTACAACCCTAGGTCAAAGGAGTTTGGAAATGAAAGGAATCCTAGGAAAGAGAAAATCCTAGGAATGTGAAACTCTTATAAGCACAAAAATCCCTAATTTCTTTTTTATTTATTTATTTATTATTTACAAAAAATGTAAAAGAAAATTATTTACAAGTGTGGTCCCAAAATGATATTCAGGAAAATGCACGGGAAACTATACAGATGGAATTGTCACAAATAAACTGGGTTGCAAAGACCCAATTCGTGAACTTCGTGTGACATGACTTCCGTGGTAAGGAATGGCTTTAGACGTTGTCCGTTTACAGTGAATATGTTGCCATTATTCGGGTCAAGAATCTCGATCGCACCGTGGGAAAAAACTTTGTGAACAATGAATGGCCCTGACCACCTGGTTCTAAATTTACCAGGGAAAAGGTGGAGTCTTGAATTGTATAACAGAACCTTTTGTCCTACGACAAAAATCTTGCGGTGAATGGACTTATCGTGAAAAAGCTTGGTTCTGTGTTTCGTGATCCGAGCGTTGTCGTATACTTCGTTTCTTAACTCTTCAAGCTCAGATAACTGCAACTTCCTTAAAGCACCGGCTTTATCCAAATCCAAGTTCAGCTGCTTTAAAGCCCACATAGCTCGGTGTTCTAATTCAACAGGCAAGTGACAAGGTTTCCCAAATACAACTCGATATGGAGACATACCGAGGACAGTCTTGTAAGCGGTCCTGTATGCCAATAAGGCATCAGTGAGTTTGATGGACCAATCCTTACGGTTCTGTCCTACAGTTTTCTCCAAAATGAGTTTTATCTGTCTATTCGTGACTTCAACTTGCCCGTTGGTTTGAGGATGATAAGCCGTGGACAATTTGTGAGTAATAGAGTATTTTCGCATCAAAGCTTCAAAAGCCCTATTACAGAAATGACTCCCATTATCGCTTATTATCGCACGGGGGGCTCTGAAGCGAGAGATGATGTTTTCTCTTAAAAACTTAATGACAACATGGTTGTCATTCGTCCGTGTTGGAATTGCTTCAGGCCACTTGGAAACATAATCTACGGCTACCAAAATGTATTGGTTATCGTAGGACAGAGGAAAGGGTCCCATAAAATCGATGCCCCAGAGGTCGAAAATTTCGACTTCCAAGATGGGTGTGAGGGGCATCATGTCTCTTTGTGTGATACGACCCGTCATTTGACACTTATCACAAAGCTTGCAGAAATTATATGCATCCTTAAAGAGAGTGGGCCAGTAGAATCCACTCTGAAGCACTTTCTCAGCAGTTTTCCGTGGACCAAAATGTCCACCGCAAGCTAACTTGTGACAGAATATCAAAACGCTCTGATGTTCATCCTCAGGAAGGCATCTACGTATGATTTGGTCAGGACAGTATTTGAATAAATATGGTTCATCCCAAAAGAAGAACCGCATTTGGCGCAAAAAAACGGTGTTTTCTTGTCCTGACCAATGAGAAGGTATTTGCCTGGTAGCAAGGTAGTTCACTATGTCAGCATACCAGGGCTCTCCACATATCTCAAAAATATGCTCGTCAGGAAAATCATCGTTAATCGGTATTCTCTCCTTAGGTGCATTTGGGATTCTTGACAAATGATCTGCTACCACGTTCTCAACGCCCTTTTTATCTTTAATCTCCAAATCAAACTCTTGCAAAAGAAGTATCCATCGAATCAATCTTGCCTTAGCATCCTTCTTTTGCATCAAGTATTTTAGGGCGGAGTGATCAGTGAAAACTATCGTCCTGGACCCTAGCAGATATTGGCGAAATTTCTCCGACGCAAAGACAACCGCTAAAAATTCCTTTTCAGTAGTTGTGTAATTGAGTTGGGCATCATTCAGCGTTCTGCTAGCATAATAGATTACGTGTTGCCTATTATCAATACGCTGTCCTAAAACGGCGCCTATAGCAAAGTCAGAGGCATCACACATAATCTCAAAAGGTTTGGTCCAATCTGGTGCAGAGATGATCGGTGCTGAGACAAGTCTACTTTTAAGCTCTTTCCACGTTTTTTGACATTCCTCATTAAAGATGAAGGGTACATCCTTTCCTAAGAGATTTGTCAAGGGTCTTGCAATGTTGCTAAACCCTTGAATAAATCGCCTATAGAAACCAGCGTGCCCTAAGAATGATCTAATGTCTTTTAAACACGTTGGTTCAGTGAGCTTTGTTATGACTTCCACTTTGGACTTGTCTACCTCGATTCCTATTCTTGATACCTTGTGTCCAAGCACAATTCCTTGCTTGACCATAAAATGACACTTTTCCCAGTTAAGTGTCAAATTTTTCTCCATACAGCGTTGTAACACTAACTTTAAATGGTATAAGTATTGCTCAAAGGAATCCCCATAGATCGAAAAATCATCCATAAAAATTTCCAAAAATTTCTCCACCATGTCCGAAAAGAGGCTCAACATGCAACGTTGAAAAGTTGCAGGAGCATTGCATAAACCGAAGGGCATCCTTCGGTAAGCAAATGTTCCAAAGGGACAGGTGAAGGTAGTCTTCTCTTGGTCTTCGGGAGCAATTGGGATCTGATTATATCCTGAATATCCATCCAGGAAACAATAGTACTCGTGTCCCGCCAATCTCTCCAGCATTTGATCAATAAATGGAAGTGGAAAGTGGTCTTTACGTGTGGCGGTATTCAACTTCCTGTAATCAATACAAACTCGAATCTTCGTTGGAAGACGTGTTTGTATCAATTCTTTATTCTCATTTTCTACCACCGTAAATCCAGCTTTCTTAGGCACAGCGTGGACTGGATTTACCCATTGACTATCAGATATGGGATAGATAATCCCATTGTCTAATAGTTTCAAAATCTCAGATCTAACAGCTTCTTGCATAATGGGGTTAAGTCTACGCTGTGGGTCTCGTTTAGGCTTGGCATCTTCCGTCAAGTGAATCCTATGTTGGACAATGGAAGGACTAATCCCCTTGATATCAGCCATTGTCCAACCAATGGCCTCTCTATTTTCCCTTAACACAGTCAGAAGGTCCTCTTCTTGTTGTTCAGTAAGATTGGATGCGATGATTACAGGAAAAGATTCCTTCTCATCCAAGTACTTGTACTTGAGATGGTCGGGAAGAATCTTAAGCTCAGAAGAAGGTACCGGATCTATCACAGGTTGCTCATGGTGCAAGGGAAGAATAGGGGTGGAATTAGTGGTCCGTTCAACATTTGATCCAACAATCTGATCCAGGTTGAAGTCATCCGACTCCAACTCAAACTCCTCTTCAGACTCATACTCCACCTCGTCCACATGTTCACTGGTCAAACCCTCAATCAAGTTCACTTCGAAGGAATCATTGTCCACATCCCTTGGCTGCTTCCCCAGATGGAAGACATTCACCTCTTTCGTCATATCTCCGAACGTTAACCGCATCGATCCATTTCTACAATTGATTATTGCATTTGCGGTGGCTAAGAAAGGACGTCCGAGAATGACGGGTGTTTGCGCTCTGTGATTTTGTACGGGCTGTGTTTCAAGAACAACAAAGTCCACGGGGTAAATAAATTCCCCGACCCGTATCAAAATATCTATAATTTCCCCCTTGGGAATCTTTACAGAGCGGTCAGCCAATTGGATAGTCATCTAGGTTGGACGAAGGTTGCCTAACCCTAACTGCTGATATACGAAAAAGGGGAGAAGATTGATGCTCGCGCCCAAGTCTAGCAAAGCCCTATTTATGGTGGTCTGTCCTATGATGCAAGAAATGGTAGGGCTCCCTGGATCTTTGTACTTCACAGGGATCGGACCATTGAGCAGTTCACTTATGTTGGAAGCCAGAAAGACTTTTTTAGGGACATTTGCTTTTCTCTTTTTAGTACACATTTCTTTCAAAAACTTGGCGTAGGATGGGACTTGTTGAATGGCATCTAAGAGAGGGACATTGATTTGTACTTGGTTGAATATCCCTCTTATCTTCTCCATGTGAGCATTCATCTTATGATTTGTAAGCCTATTTGGGAATGGGACAACAGGCTTATATGTTTGCTCATCAACTTTCTTTTTTCCTTTTGACTGAGAAGTGGATGGTTGTGTGCTTGATGAAGGACTATCTTGCATGGGTTGTACTGGAACAGAAGGTGGTGGCATTGGCACAGATTTGGGAGACTGATTTGAAACCTTGTTATCTACATGCTTTCCAGATCTAAGGATTTGAATGGCTTGGCATTGGCTGGGTCCCAAGTCTTCAACTTCGTGCAGAGAAAAATGGGCTTTGGGATTTGGCACAGGTTGGCTAGGTAGCATTTCTTTTTGTCTTTCAGTCAAAGAGTTAGCCAACTGCCCTATTTGAATTTGCAATTTGTTCATGTCCTGCTGCTGATTGTTCATCATTGCGGCTTGGGTCTTAGATAAGGTCTCTATCATTTTCTCCAATTCAGAAATTTTCTTGTCTGAAGGATTGGGTGGTGGATGATGCTGAAACTGGGGCTGAAAATTTGCTTGGTAAGGCACAGGATGTTGATATGACTGGAATCTGGGTGGACTCTGGTATGAATGAACATTTGGTGGGTTCTGGTGGTAAGTCGGTGGATGAGACTGAGCAGGGTATTGTTGTGGAAATGGTTGTCTCGGCTGCTCAGAACCAGACTGACTCCAAGAGAAATTAGGATGGTTTCGCCATCCCGGATTATAGGTTTTGGAGTAAGGATTGTAAGTGGGTCTGGTGTACGCGGCATTTGTACTCTCCTGAAATATTTGAGTTTGATAAACTGGACACTCCTCAAACAGATGATTCAGATCATGGCAGTAGGTACAACCCGGATTAACAACAGATGGGTTGACCTGATTCACAGCAGAGTTTTCCCTGGACTCTAGCAACTCAATCCTCTTCATCAACTGTGTGATTTTAGCTTCTGCAGCTATTGAGGATCCTATGGAATGTAAACCAGTTTTGGAAGTTGTGGGTGCAGGTTTCTCAGTACATGATTCCCACTGGACTGTCTTTTCAGCTAATGCCTCAAAAAGATCCCAACCCTGATCTTCATCCTTCTTTAAGAATTCTCCTTGACACATGGTTTCAAGGAGCGTCTTAGTCTGATAATCAAGCCCATCATAGATAATCTGGCACTGGCGCCATTTTTCTATACCGTGATGGGGACACAGGGCTACTAGGTCTTTGAAGCGCTCAAAGTACTTCCAAAACGGTTCATTGGCTTCTTGTTTGAATTGCATTATATTCTTCCTCATAAGGGCTGTCTTATGGATAGGATAAAACTTTTTAAGAAAGACCTTAACGAAATCATCCCAAGAAGAAATTGAACTGACTGGGAGATTATAAAGCCACTTCTTAGCAATATCCTTAAGTGCAAAGGGGATGAACCTAAGTTTGACAGCATCTTCGGTCAACTGGGAAATTCTCATCATAAGGCATACTTCTTCAAACTCCCGAATGAAGAAGTACGCATCCTCAGATTCAAGGCCATGGAATCGTGAAAGTGTGTTTATGAACTGGGGTTTTAACTCAAAGTTATTTCCATTTGTGTTTGGGAGGAGAATGCAAGATGGAAGTGATGTGCGAATAGGATAGAACTTGTCTTGCAACGAAACGTTGGTGGTCATGATTGTGTCGAGTGGTGGTGTATGTGGCAGTGTAGAAGTTCTTACAAGCCTAGCAGAATTCGGATCTCGATACCACTCTTGCATACAAATATACAATCAACGTGCACCGATCACACAGGCGGAAAATGAAAAATCACAATCAAGAAAAAAGAAAAATCAATCCAAACTTTCTAGGTTTCCTGGACCTAGACGACTCCTAACTTTAGATCGTCCACAGGAGGTTTGGTATAGACTTTGACTATAAGCAAATCAGCCAGGGAAGGGTAAGATTGGTGGGAGGTTTTCCGTCAGAGACGTTCCTTAATTAAGTAACCAACAACCTTCGGGCTTTCGGCCCTCAACCCCTTTCCTAGACACTGATTTTACAAAAGTCACTTTCTAACACTTTTCCCCCTTAGGATAATCTCCTAAGTGAGTCCGAATGTCCCTAGTGAAAAGTCACCTAGAGGGGGGGGTGAATAGGTGACAATGCTAATCAAGGGCAAATTAAAAAATTTAAAGCTACAACAATCACAAGATGAATGCTAGCAAGTAAGTATGACAATGAATATGATGAGTAAATAATAAGTGCAAGCAAAAATAGAGTAAGAATTGCAAGAATGTAAACCAATCGCAAACACAAGGATATGTTATCGAGGTTCGAGCACCCAGCTCTACTCCCCGCCTTCCCCAGAAGGATTCTAGCTACTTCCACTATCACAAAGAACAATTACAATGGAGTACCCAACTCCTACAATCTCAAGAACAAGTGATTTCCTTGGTAGTCAAAAGACCACAAACTCTCTCTTTCAAAAATCTCTTCCCTTACAAAGGTCCTTAGAGAATAATGAGTAGAATTGAAGCTCTTTTGTGTGTAAGGAAAAGAAATTGAAATTAGAGAAAAACTTTTGAAAAACCCTTCAGAAAATTGAGAGAATTTAGCACAAAAACCAAGAACTTTGAAAGCCTTAAACTTTTGAATTTTTGCAAAGATTGTTGTTGTAACCAATCTCTCCCCAAACACCTCTATTTATAGGAGAGGGCTAGGGTAAGAGATAAAATAAACTTAAGGCTAATTAAGTAATATTAGATTCAAAATATATCTTTAAACGAATTTTTTAAACACAAAAGACAAAAATAAACAGCCCTTAAAAATCTGCCCGTTACTGTTCAAACGGTCGGATCGGTCGACCGGGCCGGTCGACCGGTAGTATAAAAATTTGACCGTTACAGGCTATCGGTCGACCGACCCGGTCGACTGATACAAACTGTGAGCAAAAATAACAATCCGGTCGACCGCACCGGTCGACCGACAGACGTGCACACGGATACGTGCCTCTGCCAGGACTTCGGTCGACTGGTCCGGTCGACCGGACCAGACTGACACAGATTCGGTCGACCGGCCGGTCGACCGGATCAGGTCAAAAAGTCAATTTTAAAAAGAAAACAAAGAGGGTTTTGATTTTAACAAAAATACTTTTGAACAGGGATTAGTATAAAACACAAATATGTATCTGTAGGCAAAATCTTGTATGCAAAATATTTTTGTATAATTTATAAGAAATTATTTTGGAATGAGCATGTGCGCAAAAACGTGTGTGATAGAGCTTCAAACCTATCCACTATTCTTTAACATAGTATAAACTGAAAAACAAATTACATGAAGACTTCTAGTGCTATCTTCAAGTCATTGAGCCATCCAATGCCTTGCTAGAGCCTTCTCTTCTTTGATCCTTCCTTGATGTGCAATTTGCCTTCCTTACTTTGTGGAACTTAGAAGTTCTTGCAATAGCTATGCGAATGGTCTCTAAACATGGTACAAACCTGAAACTTATCTTAACAAACTTGTTAGTACCAAATAGCTCATATTTGGTTTGTCATCATCAAAACACAAAACAATTGGAGAGTGTAACCTCTTGGGCCAACAATCTCCCCCTTTTTGATGATGACAAAACAAATAGGCTATTAACAAAAATATAGGGTAGGAGAAAACTCCCCCTCAAATTATGCTATACTTAAAACACAAGAATATGCTCTAGATACCAATAATTGAAATGATGCACCAATAAAAACAAATATATAAAACACAATATATAAAACACAAAAATTGCTCTTGATACCAAAAATACCAAAAACAACTAAAACACAAGAATTTATTTAAAACACAAAAACTCATAAAACAAAACATATAAATTCATATGGAACCAAGACCAAATGAACTTATTTTTATCCATGTTAAACTTATTCTCCCCCTTTTTGTCATACATCAAAAAGGGTTAAGAAAAAAAAAAACATGTTTATTCAATAATACAAACATTAAGTTCTCCACAAATAAACGAAAATCTAGCAAAATCAAGAGGTTTAGTGAAAATATCGGCTAGTTGTAAATCCGTGGAAACATAATCAATATCTATATCACCTTTCTCAAAATGATCTCTAAGTAAGTGATATCTAATCTCAATGTGCTTGGTCTTACTATGTTGATTTGCATTTTTGGTCATGTGTATAGTACTAGTATTATCACAAAATATTTTTATATGATCAAAGTGCAAATCAAAATCAAGGAGAGTATGTTTCATCCAAACGACTTGTGCACAACAAGCCCCCGCGGCAACATACTCCGCCTCGGCGGTTGAGAGAGCTACGGAATTTTGTTTCCTAGAGGACCATGAAACAAGACAATTACCAAGAAATTGACATGTCCCACTAGTACTCTTTCTATCTACTCTACAACCCGCATAATCGGCATCCGAATAACTAGTCATTGAAAAATCTATAGTTTTCGGATACCAAAGACCCATTCCAATTGTGCCCTTAATATAACGAATAATGCGTTTTACCGCAATAAGATGAGACTCTTTAGGACACGATTGAAATCTAGCACAAAGACACACACTAAACATGATATCCGGCCTACTTGCCGTCAAATATAAAAGACTTCCTATCATGCTTCTATATAATTTAATATCAACATTTTTACCTTGTTCGTCCTTATCAAGCTTAGTTGTAGTTGCCATTGGAGTGTTGCAAGCCTTTGATCCTTCAAGCCCAAACTTCTTTACTAGCTCCTTTGCATATTTGGCTTGGTTAATGAAGGTTCCGTCTTGCAATTGCTTGATTTGGAGTCCAAGGAAGAAATTGAGCTCACCCATGGAAGACATTTCAAATTCTAGTTGCATTACCTTCTCAAAATCCTTGCACAAAAGCTCATTAGTAGATCCAAAAATTATATCATCAACATAAATTTGCACAATTAAAATATCATTATCAACATGCTTAGTAAAAAGAGTTGTGTCTACTTTGCCTTTAATAAAATCATTTGAAATGAGAAAACTAGAAAGCCTTTCATACCAAGCTCTTGGAGCTTGTTTCAATCCATACAAAGCTTTATCAAGTTTAAAAACAAAATCGGGATGAACATGATCAACAAAACCGGGAGGTTGAGCAACATAAACTTCTTCATTAATAAAACCATTTAAAAATGCACTTTTTACATCCATTTGAAAAAGTTTAAAATTTTTAAAACATGCAAAAGCTAGTGTCATCCGTATGGCTTCAAGCCGTGCTACGGGTGCAAAGGTCTCCTCAAAGTCAATTCTCTCAACTTGAGTGTAACCTTGGGCCACTAACCTAGCTTTATTCCTAATGACATTTCCGGACTCATCCATCTTGTTTCTAAAGATCCACTTAGTACCAATTATTGGTCTATCGTGGGGCTTAGGAACAAGGTGCCAAACTTGATTGCGCTCAAATTGATTGAGTTCCTCTTGCATGGCAAGCAACCAATATGGGTCCGTCTCGGCTTCGAGAATGCCTTTGGGTTCAAAATGAGAAATAAAAGTAAAGTTACCACATATGTCATGGAGTTTGGAGCGCGTTGTGACTCCTTTAGATGCATCACCCAAGATGAGCTCCTTAGGATGATTTGTTGCGTATCTCCAAGCTTTGGGAAGCGGTTGAGCGCTTTCCTCTTTATCCTCTTGAACTTCACCTATAGATTCTTGCTTATCTTCTTGAGCGGGTGAGTCCTTCAAGGATAGTCTCTCCATGTCTTCACCTAATGGTTCAATCTCTACAACATTCTCAACAACCACATTAGTCTCTTCAAATTTAACATGCATGGATTCTTCTATGGTAAGTGTAGATCTATTGAAAACTCTATATGCTTTGCTAGTAGAGGAATATCCAACAAAGATAGCCTCATAAGCTTTAGCATCAAATTTACCCAAATTATCCTTAGTATTTAAAACAAAACACTTGCATCCAAAAACTTTAAAATATGCAACATTTGGTTTTCTAGAATGATACATTTCAAATGATGTTTTTGAAGAATTTTTGCACAAATAAATACGATTTGATATATAGCATGCGGTGTTTACGGCCTCGGCCCATAAATATTGAGGGAGGTCATATTCACTTATCATTGTCCTAGCCATCTCTTGAAGTGTTCTATTTTCCTTTCTACAACTCCATTTTGTTGTGGAGTTCTAGGACAAGATGTTTCATGCTTAATTCCCTTTTCATCACAATAAGTCATGAAGAGTTGGTTAATAAACTCACCACCTCTATCACTCCTTATTTTCAAAATCGGAAAACCCTTTTCTTTTTCAACTCTTTTTCGAAAAATTTTAAAATGAGAAAAGGTTTGATCTTATTTTGTAAAAAGAAAATCCAAGTAAAACGGGAGAAATCATCAACCAAGACAAATGCAAATCTACTTCCATTTAAACTCTTAGTTTTAGTTGGTCCAAAAAGATCCATATGAATTAATTCTAAAGGCCTAGTTGACATGATATCCTTGATTGGTTTAAAGGAAGACTTGGTTTGTTTCCCAAGTTGGCACGCACTACAAATGCGGTCTTTCTCAAAAGCCAAGCAAAGTATACCCTTCACCAATTCCTTTGAATTAATCCTAGAGATATGGTCAAAAGATGCATGTCCTAATCTTCTATGCCAAAGCCAAGAATTTTCATCAAAAGCATTTAAGCATTTAGTAGAACAATCTAAATTAAGCATGTCAATAATATAAACATTATTATCACGAAAACCGGTAAGAATACAAACATCGGATTTAACATCAAAAATCTTGCATGAGGAATCATCAAAAACAACTTTAAGTCCACGATCACAAAGTTGACTAATGCTAAGCAAATTATGTTTTAAACTATCTACTAAAACAACATTCTCGATAATAGGAGATGCACCAATTTGAATGTTACCTATACCGATGATAGTTCCTTTGGAGTCATCCCGAAGGTGACGGAGCCACCTTCCATATACCTTGATAGGGTTGTGAAGTTGTTGATATCCCACGTCATGTGTCTCGAACAACCACTATCAAGGTACCACCGCTCCCTACGTCTTGGAGCCTTGGTGTGTACCTACATCAAACATTTTAGGACTTGATTTTGGTACCCACATTTTCTTGGGTCCATGAGGGTTAGAGCCATTAACCCAAACAAGATTATTTGAACTATGCAATTTATCATAACAAAATTTAGCTAAATGTCCATTTTTGCCACAATAAGTACATCTATACACTCTACCATATCTAAAAGCATAGTGAGTGTGTGATTTGTGAGCATGGGCATTGTGAGCATGAAAAGATTTAGCATGAGAATCTTTAACATGAGAAGTGTGCTTTTTGGAAAACTTTTCTTCAAGCTTCTTGGTGTTAAAAGCACAATCTTTTAAAATCTTTTCAAAATCAACCATTTTGGTTCTTAAGGAAGAAATTTCTTTATTATCAACAATAGGGGTTTTACCCTTACAAGAAATCTTATAAGCGTCAAATTCATTTTGAATTGAAACAAGATTGGAAGAAAGATCATCTTTTTCTTTTGAAACCAAAGCAAGTTGATTTTTAAGAAAAGCAACTTCTTTTTGTAATTTAAAGCATTCCATTTTCTTATTATCATAAGTTTCGGAAAGCTCTACAAAAGCATGAACTAGAACTTCCTTGCTCAAATCATCATCATCATCATCATCAAGGGATTGAGGGTTACCTTAGGCGTGTTTGCCATGAAACACATATTAGCTTGATCCACCTCCTCTTCGGACTCGCTTTCCGAATCCCATGTTGCTTTGTAGGCTTTCTTCTCCTCCGGTTTCTTTGGCTTGAAGGAGGAAGTCATCTTCTTCTTGAATTCCGGACAATCCGCCATGATATGTCCGGGTTTGCGGCAATTGTAGCATATGATCTTCCGCTCCTCTTTGCCTTCGAATCTTTTCTGGAAATTGAACTTGTTCTTTCGGTACAACCTCTTGACATTCCGCACAAGTAGGGTTAGCTCCTCATCTTCTTCTTCGTCTTCATCATCGTCATCATTGGTGGATGAAGTCTTAAAGGCAATAGATTTCTTCTTTGAAGTAGTTGCCTCATCTCTTGCTTTCTTCTCCATCTCATGGGTCTTTAGGTTCCCAATGAGACTAATGATGTCCATCTCGTCCTTGTCGTTCAACTCCTTTAAGGTGGTGGCCTTGATCTCCCAAGATGGTGGAAGAGCCCGTATCACTTTGCGCACCTTTTGATCGTTAGAGATGACGTCATCTAATGAAGAAAGACCATTTGTAATTTTAGTGAAACGAGTAATCATACAATCAATGGATTCTTCATCAAGCATTTTGAATGATTCATATTGAGACCTCAAGAGATCTATTTTGGCTCTCTTGACTTGTGAAGTCCCTTCATGTGTGACTAATAAGTGTTGCCAAATCTCATAGGCGGATTGGCAATGAATTACCCGTGTAAGGTCATCCTCATTCAAGGCGGTTAAAAGGGAGTTTTGGGCTTTTGAGTTAGCCTCATATCTCTAAAGTTGAAGTCGGTCCAAGTGCTCTCATCTTCATTGGGTGCTACATAGGGTTTGGTCAAAGACTTAGCCACTAAACTACCTAGAGATTGCAAAAAGATAGTCATCCTAACCTTCCAAATAGGGAAGTTGAGTCCATCAAATTTAGGTGGGGTTTTAATGTTGTCGGCCATGTTTACTAGTGTATGAATGGATGAATGAAAATGTTGATTAGCAATATTTTAAGGATCTCTCTATGGATGTTAAGCCAAACCTAGAGTCCAAGCTCTGATACCAATTGAAAAGTCACCTAGAGGGGGGGTGAATAGGTGACAATGCTAATCAAGGGCAAATTAAAAAATTTAAAGCTACAACAATCACAAGATGAATGCTAGCAAGTAAGTATGACAATGAATATGATGAGTAAATAATAAGTGCAAGCAAAAATAGAGTAAGAATTGCAAGAATGTAAACCAATCGCAAACACAAGGATATGTTATCGAGGTTCGAGCACCCAGCTCTACTCCCCGCCTTCCCCAGAAGGATTCTAGCTACTTCCACTATCACAAAGAACAATTACAATGGAGTACCCAACTCCTACAATCTCATGAACAAGTGATTTCCTTGGTAGTCAAAAGACCACAAACTCTCTCTTTCAAAAATCTCTTCCCTTACAAAGGTCCTTAGAGAATAATGAGTAGAATTGAAGCTCTTTTGTGTGTAAGGAAAAGAAATTGAAATCAGAGAAAAACTTTTGAAAAACCCTTCAGAAAATTGAGAGAATTTAGCACAAAAACCAAGAACTTTGAAAGCCTTAAACTTTTGAATTTTTGCAAAGATTGTTGTTGTAACCAATCTCTCCCCAAACACCTCTATTTATAGGAGAGGGCTAGGGTAAGAGATAAAATAAACTTAAGGCTAATTAAGTAATATTAGATTCAAAATATATCTTTAAACGAATTTTTTAAACACAAAAGACAAAAATAAACAGCCCTTAAAAATCTGCCCGTTACTGTTCAAACGGTCGGATCGGTCGACCGGGCCGGTCGACCGGTAGTATAAAAATTTGACCGTTACAGGATATCGGTCGACCGACCCGGTCGACTGATACAAACTGTGAGCAAAAATAACAATCCGGTCGACCGCACCGGTCGACCGACAGACGTGCACACGGATACGTGCCTCTGCCAGGACTTCGGTCGACTGGTCCGGTCGACCGGACCAGACTGACACAGATTCGGTCGACCGGCCCGGTCGACCGGATCAGGTCAAAAAGTCATTTTAAAAAGAAAACAAAGAGGGTTTTGATTTTAACAAAAATACTTTTGAACAGGGATTAGTATAAAATACAAATATGTATCTGTAGGCAAAATCTTGTATGCAAAATATTTTTGTATAATTTATAAGAAATTATTTTGGAATGAGCATGTGCGCAAAAACGTGTGTGATAGAGCTTCAAACCTATCCACTATTCTTTAACATACTATAAACTGAAAAACAAATTACATGAAGACTTCTAGTGCTATCTTCAAGTCATTGAGCCATCCAATGCCTTGCTAGAGCCTTCTCTTCTTTGATCCTTCCTTGATGTGCAATTTGCCTTCCTTGCTTTGTGGAACTTAGAAGTTCTTGCAATAGCTAAGCGAATGGTCTCTAAACATGGTACAAACCTGAAACTTATCTTAACAAACTTGTTAGTACCAAATAGCTCATATTTGGTTTGTCATCATCAAAACACAAAACAATTGGAGAGTGTAACCTCTTGGGCCAACACCTAGGGCCAGCGTCTAGCAGTTTTTATTTAGAAGCTTAGGATTGTGAGTGCGTGGGAAAATGATTTTTGGGCTAAGGAAAGGGTGATAAAATCCCCACCTTATCTTTCTTATGGGTTATGCCCTTAAAGTTGATTCGTGCAAGTGTACGATATAACAAACAAGGATCACCCAAAGCGGAATTAAATCAAACAAAGAGTGAGTCCTAGTCTATATGCTATGCTTACGTACCTTGCCTCCAGCACTCTTCAACAGTAAATGTAAAGGAATTGAAAGACACGTGCCTAGAGATGCAAATGTCTAAACAATTTTCTTAACTTGCAACAAATTTTTTACTGTTGATTGGCAGATATCAGGTGAAGCAAACAAGATTTAAAGTATTGCAGCAGCTGTATTTTGCAAAGAAGCAAGCCCTGCAGAAAAGTGGTCAGTAGTCAACTCCTCCTTGCCGCAATTCTGCGGCAAAATCCCAGAATTTGCGACAATTCAGAGGGATCCTGGTCTCTGCCTTCGAGAGCAGAGGCCCAGGTCCACTTATGTGTTTCTGCAATGCAAGATTTGCTGTTTCTTCAACTTGTACCTGCAACAGAGAAGAGTATTCGTTTAATTCTTCACTTGAAAACAAATACCGTTGCTCTCCCCGGCAACGGCGCCATTTTTGATTAAGAAAGGATATATGCGCCGTATTGGGATTTTTGTCCCCGGCAACGGCGCCAAAATTTGATTGGGAAAGAGTAGTGTGGAGTTATTACACAAGTATTCAATTAAAGAAGAAAGGTTTAGAGTTAACCTTGGTGCTCGTTTACTCCACAAATGTATTCAAATATCAATATACCCTTTCCAATCTCCGCTATAACAAGGGCTATACCGGGTCGATTCTCCGGGAGAGCTAGCGATAGAAGCGTTACGGTATGTAGTGAAGAAATGAAAAACGAAATGTCTTCTATGTATTTACACAAATGCAAGAAGTATCATAAAAAGAAGTGATGGATTTGTGCATTATGGAAAAAGAAATCAAAAGAACTTGGGTGAAGTGTGTTGCAAAGAAAGAAAAGCTAGTAAAGAAAGTGTTGGAAAACTTTGGATAAGAAAATACATGGCTAGCTAACTTTACCTCATTGCTAACTTACTAAACTCAATGGTGATGCTATATTGCCTCATGTTGATTCATTGGCAATAGGGATAACTTGCTTGTTTGTTCAAGTTTGTTTTACCATTTGGAAGATGAGTGTTCTCTTGTTCTTTAGCTTGAAGCCTCATATTGATTCATTGGCTCTCTTAGATAGATATTCAATGATGAACTCTAGGATTGGTACTCAAAGGATGCTAGGTTAGAAGAATCAACATTCATTTATACTTTCAAGACATAACAACAAATTAGCTTGAAGTAAAGAAGTTGTTCTACAAGTAGCTCATGTTTGGTGATCCATCTCCATGTTCCATCAAAGGCTCTTGTTCTAGACAAGGCTCTAAATGAGGCACACATGAGTCATATGGAGTATGAACAAGCAATTGCCAAGGGAAAGCAACTATACTTCCTTGGTAAGTAGAAGAATTATCACAATGCAAGTATAAAGATAAGCATCATCCAAAGAGATAGAAGTTAGCTAGGCAAGTTCTTAGCTAGCCATGCAATAGAGATTTAGCTATCCATTACACTAGAAACAAAGCAACTATTCATTATGTAAAGCAATAGAACTAAAGCAAATGAAATAACACTAGAATGAAAGCAAGAAATTAAAGCAAAGTAAAGTAAAGCATACTAGAGATTTGCAAAGAGATGAATGGAGCTCTTTTGATAAATCCTTGCCTACAAGAATGTCACTTTCTTGATACAAGCTTTCAAACTGCACTCTCTCTCTCACTTTGTCAAAATCTCTAGGAGGAAGAAGATGAAGACTAAAAACCTAGGAGAATAACAAAACAAAATACAACAATTTCCCCTAATCTCTCTCTCTCTTCTCTGCTCTCACACACAGACCCTGGTCCTCTATTTATAGCCATCCATGAGAAGGATCTAGAGCCCTGGCCGTTGGCGCAAAATCCGGGCTCCAACTGCCTCCAAACCGCCGCAGATACGCGGGAATATCCCAGTTTTGGCGGCAAAATCTAGGCCGTTGAGCCCAGATTTTCTGTTGTGATTTGGTTGTTAGGTGGTTATCCACGTGGCCTTCTGGAAGATCCAATTGGCGCGCGGATCTCAACTGAATTCAAATTCAAATCTTGGGCTCTTTTTTGGGCTTATGGATTTAATCACTTTAATTATTGCTAATTAAAGTGATTAATGGGCTTTTTCTCTTTTAAGTTATGGACCTGTAAAAATAGAGAGAAAAGGGGTTAAAAATCACATTTTATTTACAATATACATGGTATGGAAGTGGTAAAATATGCAAATATGTATAACAATCACGCTACCATAGGGTGGTAAAGCCCGGAGGCTGAGTGTAGAGAGCCTGGAGGCTAAACGGCCACGAAGGATCAGCCACGCATGGTATAAAGCAGTAAAAAAGCATATCTCAGGCATGTTATATGTACAGGAAATAAACTATCCTAGTACAGATATTCGTCACAGGCATATACATGTACAATCATGGGCATTCAGCCACATACAAATCAAGGGCATAGCCCAATACAAAATACAAATACAAACACAAATACAGGACAAAATACAAGTCGACCCGATGAAGCGGGGAAATCCAAAACGAGGCAGGACACTCGCCTAAATCTTTGAAAAATCGCCGCAAATTCGGAGTCCCAGAAACTTGAGCACGTGCACCAATATATATTAAAATATATATAATATTTATGAAAGAGAGAAGTTAGAAGGAGAAAGATCTAGAGAGAAAGTGAGATAGCTAGAGAGAAAGAGTCCTAGAGAGAGAAAGAGAGCTACAGAGAGACAAATAGGGGAGAGAGGACAGGAGAGAGAGAGGAATGGAGAGAGAGACATGAGAGAGAAGAGGGGGGTTATTGTCCCCTTGCTGCCCACGGAGCCAGGGCCTGCTGCGCCCAGGCCGCGGCCGCGCGGTCAGGTGGCACAGTAGAGGAGCGACGCCGGCCACAGCCGGCGCCGGAGGCCAGGGGGGCCGCGGGCTACCCCAAGGAGGACGGAAGAGGTGGTTAAGGGTGGTGTTTGTGATTAAAAGGAGAAGAAGAAGATGAAGATGGTGGTGAAGTTTTTGGTATTGAAGATGGAGGAGAGGGAAGGAGTTGGGGGAGGAGATGGCCGAAGTGGCCGTCGGTCATGAGTGGCACCGGAGGGGTGGCTCGGCCTAGGTGCTAGTCAGTTGGAGTGGTTGAGAGGGGGGAGAGAGAGAAAAAAATTGAAGGGTGGAGGAGAAAAGGAGGAGATGGAAAAAGAGAATTGAGAGAGAGATTAAGAGTTGAGGGAGAAAGGGAGAGAATTTGGAGAGGAAGGAGGAGGAAGAGGCACTGGTGCGGTCGCTGGCCAGGGAAGGAGAAGAAAGAAAGGAAAAAAGAAAAGAGAAAAAGAAAAGAAAAAAGGGAGAAGGAAATAAATAGAAAACGGGGGAGATAGGGGTTGAGTGGTGGAGGATTTTGGGAAATAAAAGAAAAAAGGGGAAAAATAGAGGAAAAAGGGAGTGGATGAGAAAAATGGGATCAGGTCCCTGGTTCAGACACCTATTTTTGAAGATTTTGTAAATTAATTTGAAAAAATTCTAGAAAATCATGAAAAATCTAAAATAGGTGTTTGAAACTAAAATTGGTCAAATCAGACTACCAAAAAGATTAAATCGAGCAGTACAATAGGATCAGGTCCCTGGTTCAGATTAGGGCTGACTCCGAACCCATCAATCCGGATCCAATGTAAAACAATCGCATAAATATTAACAAAACAAAAACAAATACAGAAAGAAAATGAAATACAGAAAGAAAATGAAAAAATATGATTAAAAAATTAGAATACGCATCTAAGTACGTATTCTGTCAACGGGGTGTTACACATTCATACATTAGGGACAATGCATCAGATAGGCGTGGGGGAGGTACATTAACAATTAATGTAAAAAAAATTGTACTAACATTTAACATAAAAAATATTATTTGCAAAAAGTATAACAAGTTTTTGAATAGTTAAGAATGAAAGTACACCTAGAGGGGGTGAATAGGTGCAGTGCTAATCTAATGTCAAATGATACAGAATTAAAAACTTAATTCCTAACACACTATGTGTAACCAAGAGTGAGTCTGAATTCCCTGTAAAGGGCTCTAGAACTACTCTTCAAGATTCCTCTAAACTAAGAGTTGAGGTACTTTAATAGATCTCTTGATTCAACACAAGTATGGGCACACAAACAATACCAAGTATGTATATGATATGAACAAGTAATAACGATGCAAGATATAAATAGAGAGAGAAATAGAAAGAGAGAAAGATCCAAACACAAACACAAGGATATGTTTCGAGGTTCGAGCCACTGCTCTACGTCCCTGCCTCCACACAGAAAGATTTTCACTATGTCCACATAAGAACTACCACAAAGGGATCTCCACTGAGAAATTACAACTCAACACTGGGAGTACACAACTCCTCTCTCAAACACAATCACCTCTAGACAAGAGGGAGCACAAAACAAAGATGAAAATATAACTTAATGATCCAATGATCACAAACACAATCTTGATGATCTCAAAAGACACAAGCAAATTTTTCTCACAAAATAAGATCTTATAGATAGATTTAGAATGATAGCTCAAGTGTGACAAATCAAAGTGTTTTGGAAAAGAAATCTCAAAGAAAAATACTTCGGAAAAAACTCTAGATAGATATAGAAATTAAAGAATAAAACAAATTTCCCAAAGACTTCTTTTTCTTTGATTTTTCCAACACTTTGAAAGCAAATAAAGAATGAGAATTGAACCTTAAAAACTTGTTTTAAAACACTTTAGAAAATGGACAAGAAGGCACTAGAAAACTGATAAAAACTCTCTTGAAAAATCTTAATCAAAACAGCCCCCAAAACCCTTTTATATAGGGCCTAGGAGAAACTAGTCGTTGGGGTCAAGACTGTCCAGAATGGGCTATCGGTCGACCGCCCGGTCGACCGGCCAACGCTAAAAAAATTGACCATTTGAGCCTGTCGGTCGACCGCCCGGTCGACCAGCCCCAAGACAAATATGCCTATCGGTCGACTGCTCGATCGATTGGCCCAAGGCCAAAGGCCTATCGGTCAACCGTCTGGTCGACCGGCTCTACTCGAGATTTGGGTAGTGCCAATCGGTCGACCGCACGATCGACCGGCTATATGGGCATGGCCTTGTGCACGTCCTTGTACACATAGGTCGCTCGACCGGTCGACCGAGCTCTGGTCCGGTCGACCGCCAGAAGGCTCAAAACCAGATTTTAAGGGTTAAAAACTTAGACTTTTAAATACCCATAAAATCCCATAAAACTCTATAAATTTCACAAAAATAAGTTTATGTAAATATTTGAAGTACAAATATGTGTGATCAAAAATCAACACTTATTACAAACTATTTGAACTATTTTGGGGCATGAAAATTAAGACTTTAAACAAAAATTGTATTTTCCAAAAACTAGATTTTGAAATGAAAAGTCATTTTCTCCAAAACGTGTATAGATACAAAAACATGATATTTAAACACTTTTTAATCATAGTGTGTATGGATAGAATCCAATACACATTGTAAATAATATATCTACATTTTTGACATTAAATCCAAAACTAAGTTTTGATAAAACAAAACTTGAAAACACATGAATTAGAATCATCAAAATAAGTTTATATAAATATATAAAGTATAGATGCATATAGATGAAATTCAATATACATATAAACCATGTAAACTACTTTTGATGAAATCTGTTAATGAAAATGATATATTATATCCTTGAAAATTCAAAACCGATTAAACCGAAAGCAAAACTTTTGAACTTATGTGTGTATACTTGAGCATATCAAGACTAATTTATCCTTAAATAAGATCTAAACAAAACTAAAACAAACCTAAACCAAAGTCTTCTTGTCGATCTTCTTTTCCAAGATGACTCGATCTAAATATGATCCAAAGAGCTTGACTCCCCGAATTCTAGATGTGATCTTAATGCGCGAGCTCTTGAATCAACACGAGTTAGCTTTCAAAATTGACTTTGAATTCTTTGTTGAATCTAAACACCTAATAAGATCTTGATCAATAACTGAAACTATATAAACACAAGATCATTAGTAACTTAATTTCATAAGTTAGTCATCATCAAAATTAAGGTGAAGGGCCTTTGGGCCAACAATCTCCCTCTTTTTTATGATGATAAAACTTATGAGATTATATATGTATGGATTAAAGATAACCTTCATAGAAACTCCCCCTTAACTCATGCATATCATAAAATAAGAAGATATTTAATGTAACTCAACTGCCAATAAACAATAATAAAATAATATGCAATACAAATAATAAAACACATGTATATATGCACAAACAATTATAAAACATGCATATATAAACATTATATTTCTCTCCCTCTTTTTGTCGCTCATCAACAAAAGGGGTGAGGAAAAACAAACAAAACCAATAAAACATATTTTAAAAAAAATTGATACCAATAAAAACTACCAATTGAAAGAAACCAATTGAAAATAAAACAACCTTTTTACTAATTGATAACAATTGAAAGTAAAAATCAATTTTTAGGTAAACACTAAAATTATTTTACAATAAAGATACCAATTTGAGAATAATACCAATTGAAGGTTATTGATACCAATATTGAAAATGTTAGCATTTTTCAAAACAAAATATTTTTCTTTCATAAAGAGTGAGAGTAAGATGCCAATTGAAAATAAATACCAATTGAAAGATAAAACAAGAATTTTCTCCCCTTTTATGAAATACCAATAAAAATTATGCATAAGCTTGTAAAGATATCAATTATCATTAAGAACTAAATCAAGCTTAGCATGAAATCAATTTGTGCTAAAAATGTAAGGTCATATTTATAGCACAAGAAAAAACTTCTATATGTATGTATGATTAGAGAAATATAATATCAATTGAACTATGATGCAAACGTATATAGAAAACATGAGTATACAAAATAATATAGTAAAGGAATCATGTGTATAACTCATAACTACCTCTCTTTCATGCACATGTTTGAAAGATATTCAATAAGGGTATACAAGGTATGGTCTCCCATCCAACCGCCCTTCAAGGTAGGGGTTTTCAAAAATATGATTTGAAAATATTTTAACATATTTGAAAACTCTACTAATTGAAGAATACGAGACTAGTTTAAAGATAATTTTATGAAATCCTTCATGCAAGATATAAAAACATGAATATATCTCATGATAATATGTTAAATACACAATAATTGACACTCACCGAGCTATGAAGCACATATATTCTCATGAATTCAAAACCATGAGTAAACAAAGAATATAGTGTTTAAAAATTATGTAATCAACACATGCATGGAGATAAGACAATGAAGCTCAATCAAAATTTCTTATTCAAAAACATGAAATCATCAAAACTTCAATGTTCATCAAAACTAAACAAGCTTCAATGCATATGTATGTTTTGTCGAAACTAAAGTATACATACATATCTAAACATGAAAAGAGTCCACAATGAAATACAGGCATGCAAAGCAAGTGACTCTAGGAAAGGCATGTATATCTATAGTTTTAGACAAAATTAACATAAACATGAAGCAAAATACGAAAACATGTACAAAAATAGGGAATACAAAGGTAAATGCAAGAATCATCAAAACTAGGTTATACAAATACATGTAATGAGTACACATAAGCAATGAAGCACTCAAACACAATAATCAAGTGTAGCTCATTACTTGTACAAATATAAACACAAGTTTTAATAAAACTATATCTAAATAAGTAATCAAAATATGAAGCACAAAACATAAACAAATATGATCATTAGGGTAAATGCAAGTGCTTTAGAACTAGGATATACACAATAGCTAAACTATAATGAGAACACAAAAATATGAATCCATATAAACATGGATGTATCTCAAAGACTATACATATATATATCACAAGTCTAGAAAATATTGCATTTAACATAATGAGCATTAAAACTATGACATGCTAAAATTATTAATAAAAGCATATAAATAAAAACAAGGAGTTAGAGATAGTTATCAAACCGACGAACTAATCCCTAGGTCATCAAGCCATGGTGGTTCTTGTTGGCCCGGAGGCCTTCCTCTCTAGTCTTGATGATGATTAACTCATGTAGTTATGTTTACTAATAATCTTGTGATTTTAGTTTCAGATCATTAAACAAGATATTAGTTGGTGATTGATTCAAAAAGAAGAGTTTGGAAGCTTTCACTTGGTGATTCCAGTGCCTGAGCATCAAGATCATACCTTTGCACTCGGTGGATCACGTTTGGGATCGAGTCGGCTTGAAGATTGAAGATCATCAAGAAGACTTAGGTATCCTAGTTTAGGTTTGTGTGTTTTAGATTCATGTGTAAAGATAAGAATAGTTGATATGCTCAAGTGCACAACACACACGTTTTATGTTTGAATATTGGTTTTTCGGTTTTTAGTTTAACCGATATCTGTTTTCATTAATAGATTGATCAAAACAAGTTTAAATGGTTTTTATGTATATTAGATGTGTTCAATATACATACATGCTTACATGACTTATACAAACTTATTTTGACTTTCCTATTCATGTATTGAAAAATCCAAGTTTGATAAAATACATGTTTTGGTCTTTGGTAAAAATGTTAAAACACAAAAATAGTTTCATATGCTTGATATTTGAGCTAAACTTTTTATCACATGTTTATATATCAATGCAAAATGATAAAACTATTTTTGGGTATTTTTACAAGACTTAAAAGAATTTTTAGAAATATTTTAACATGTTTTTCTGACCCAGTTTTCTGACCCAGAACTGGCGACAGGCCAGGTCGGCCGACCGCACGGTCGACCGTACCAAGCGCCGGTCGACCTGCGGTCGACCGACGTGCACAGAGCTGTGCACGTCTGGCAGCACAGTGGGCCGGCCGGCAGACCGGCCGACCGGACCAGAGAGCTTTGCTCTCTGTATCTGGGCGGTCGGCCGAGCGGTCGACCGGATTGCCCAACGGTCACATTTATGATCGTTGGCGGTCGGCCAGGCTGGGCGATCGCCAGCCTGTCAGGCTGCCAGATCAGCCTAACGGCTAGTTTTCTGTTTGGCCTATATAAACCCCATTTCTTTGAGATTTTGGCTAAGGTTTTTACAAGAGAAAAATTACTGTTTCCCTAGTGTTAAAAACAAGTTTTCAAAAGTGTTTTTGGGCTTTAAACTTCCAATCTTATTTGTTTTAGGGTTTGGGAAATTCAAAGAAAATAGAAATTTGGGAGATTTATTTTGTTCTTCAATTCTATCATTTACAAAGAATTTTCCCAAGTATTTTTCTTTGAGTTCTTGTTTTCTAAACTCTAGTTTTTCCACACTTGAGCTATCACCTATCCTATTCTACTAGGATCATTTGTTTGTGGGAAAAAAAGAGATTGTTTGTGGTTGAAAGAAACCACTAGTTGTAAACCCTCCTTTATTTGTGTATCCCTCTTTGGTAGAGGTTGATCGGAGTGGTGTTTGGATCCCTCTTCAGTAGAGGTGATTGTGATTGTATTGGCTACGGGCCTTATCCCTCTTCGGTAGAGGTGGATTGTGGTTGTATTGCTTTGGTGGCATTGTAAGGTTGAGAGAGGAGTTCGGTACTCCTTTAGTGGATTAGAAATCCTTCTCTGTAAAGGCGGGGACGTAGAGCTAGGGGCTCGAACCTCGGAACATATCATTGTATTTGCGTTTGATCCACTTGTTTCTAAACTCTCTCTCTTTTATTTGTGCAAAGCATCATTCATTTCATATCTTTCATTGCTTGTGTTGTGCCTTGCATATATTCATATTGCCTATTCATTTTATATGCTTGGTTTGTTGTGTGTGCCTCACTTGTACTTAACCACAAGAGCTTCATATAGCACCTCAACCCATATCTAGGGGAATCAAGGGGAGTTAGTCCAGAGCCCTTCACAGGGAATTTGGCTACACTTGTGTGTTGTACTAAGTGTGTTGCAATAATTGTTTTAAGCTTCCGCATTTAGCGCACTTAGTTTCTAGATTAGCATTTACACCTATTCACCCCCCCCCTCTAGGTGTTTTTCAATTGGTATCAGAGCCTACGCTCCTGATACTTTAGGTTTAACAACCTAGGAGTGAGATCTTGGTTTAGCTAATCTACATTTGCATTTGCACATTTGTTTGTTTGCACACATATAGTTTTCACACATCATGGATAGCCCTCCTATTTTGATATCTCTAGACTTGATGTTTGGAAGGTCATGATGAGTTGTTATTTGAAGACCCTAGGATTGCATGTTTTTCTTGCCGCTACCAAGAAATGCTATCTTGGTAATAGCAACCATATAGGGGCCAATGCACAAGCCCTTGAGGCTATTAGAAGCACGCTTTCAAAAGATTATCTTATGCTTGTTTCTAACCTTAATTCCGCATTTCCAGTGTGAAACAAGTTGATAACCACAACCACCTCCGAGCTTCAATTGTAAATCCAACAAGAGGAGGAATCTAGTGGAGATGAATTCGAGCCACAACAATGCCATATGATCCAAGGGAATGACTCCCTTGAGGTACAATCGGAATCTCAACTAGATAGTTTTGATGCTAGTTCTTCATGTGATGAAAATATTGATGCCCATGCTTTGAATGAAGAACTTTCCATTGTTTGTGAAAAATTAATAGAAAAATATAACATTTTGAAAAAGAAAAGTCTAGGCCTTAAAAATGAAATAAAAATTTGATTTCTAAACTTGACATTGTTTTGCAAGAGAAAGAGGAGATTTCTAATGAAAGAGATTCATTGAAATCTCAACTTGAACTTGCACTAAAAGAAAATGAATTTTGAAGAATAAAAATGATTGTGTTAATGGTTTGAAAAATAATGAGGTTTTATCTTCTAAAGTAGATTCTATTTTAAGAGATAAAAATATTTTGAAAAATGAAATTGTTTTTATCTCAAAAAAATTTGAAATTTGTTTAAATAAAAATAAATCTTTGAAAAATGATATTGTTTCTCATGTTTGCCATGCTAGGGTAGTATAACACACTTCACCTATTGCATGCCACACTTCTTCTTTGATTGATAATGATATAAATATTTTGAACAAGAGTGTTGATTGTTTAGGCTCCACTTTGAGCCAATGTGTAGTGGGTCATGCACGTTTGAAAACTTTGTTTCGAAAGAAACAAGTTCCATCTATTATGCATGCACACCCCCCACGGCATACACATGCTCCTCACGGACATCATCACACTTTGTATGCTCATGTGTACACTTGTACACATTGTGGACGTAAGGGCCACCTTGCTAAATTTTGTTTTGATCGTATACATGATTGTAATTTAGCAAATAAATTTGTTTGGGTTAGAGAAGGTACTAACCCCCGTTGACCCAATAAGATATGGGTACCAAAGACTACCCCTCCTTTGTTTAATGTAGGTGTGGGCTCTCGCATGACGTGAGAGTAGCGGTACCTTAGAGTGGATGCGTTCCGTACTTAAAGGAAACATTTTGGATGCATCACTTTCAAGGGAAGTTTGGTGGAGAGGACCACCATTTTTTTGGAGACAAGGAGAGTTGCCTTCTAGGTTTTGGTAATGATTCCTAACTCCTTATTATTGTTTACATGCTTTCATATTCATTGTTTATAACATGTTTTATTGTTTGTAGATTATTATGATAATATCATGCTTATTAGATCCTTGACATGCATGTATAGCATTTTGAGACACCCATGTTTAATATGGACTATTATTTTGTGTTCTCACCATTTGTTTAGCTATCATGTTTATCATAGGTTTAATAACATGTGGATTTACATAGTAATCATGTTTATGATTTTCATGTTTATTCATATCTTGTTTTTATACTTCATGTTTTGATTACATGTTTAGATGTTAGTTTTCATCAAGACTAGGATTTATATTTGTGCATATAGTGGGCCACAAATAAATCTATATATGTTTGTGCTTGAATGCTTATTTGTACCCATTAGATGTGCTAGTATAGTCTAGTTTTGATGATTCATGCATTTTAAACTTGTATTCCCATTTTTGGATTTATTTTATGTGTATGAGTTTTCATTTCATGTATATGTGTACGTTTGCCAAACTTTAAGA
This sequence comes from Agave tequilana, assembly GCA_038442645.1. Taxonomy (NCBI): domain Eukaryota; kingdom Viridiplantae; phylum Streptophyta; class Magnoliopsida; order Asparagales; family Asparagaceae; genus Agave; species Agave tequilana. The sequence goes on along the minus strand of JAVJIF010010514.1, from coordinate 37,578 downwards.
TATACATGTATACCCCTTGAGTCATTTACTTTTCATGCAAATCTTTATTTATGAACTCAATTGTGTTTGGGGATATGTATGTATACTTCTTGTGTTGACAAATCATACATATACATTAAAATGAAATTTGTTTTAATGAAAATTAGTTGTTTCATGTTTTTGTGTTTATGTTTAAACTTCATGTATATGTCTATCTTGTCCAAACTATTAGATATACATGTATATCCTTTTGAGCCACGTGCCTTCATGCATATATCTTTGTGGACTCTTTGTGTTTGGATATGTATGTATATTTTAGTTTGTATAAGACACACATATACCTTGAAGATTAAATAGTTTTGATGATTTTCTTGTTTTCATGTTTCAAGGAATATTGAGTTTATTGTCCATCTTTCATGATTTTGATCTTCACATTGTATTTGTACACTCACATTTATTGTTTACTCATGTGTTTGTTTTCATGAGTCATATTTATGCTTAATTGATTATGAGTGTTCACTATTTTGTAGATTTCATGGCTCATGAAAAATAATTTTGTTTTATTCCTTACTTGAAGGATTTCGTACTAGTTTACAAATTTTTCAATAACTAGTTACGGTATTCTTCATATGGTAGAGTTTTCAAACACACTTTATTTTTCAAATCTATTTTTTTGAAAACCCCTACCATCTACGGGCGGATGAATGGGCGATCATGCTCATGTATGCTTTATATTGAAAATCATTTTAAACTTGAACATGATTGGGTGGTAGTTATATGATGTATACACTTGATCATTATTGTTGTTTCAATTGGTATCATTGAAATTCTTTCAATTGGTATCAATTTTTGACATTTCTTGTATACTCATATATGTTTGTATGTATGTATATTTTCATTTCCAATAGTATCAATTTCGATTGGTATTAAATATTCCATACATATATATTTGTTTATGCTAAGCTTGAGCTTCAACTTTGTTTCAATTGATTCAATTTTCAATTGGTTTCTTATACAAGCTTATGCATGTGTTTTGTTGGTATTTCATAAAGGGGAAAAAAATTCGATTTTCATATTTCAATTGGTATTTGTATTTCCACTCTCTTGCTTTATGATAGAAAATAAAATTTTAAATTGATATCATATACTTAAAAAGAAAAATACTCTCTTTTGATATCAAGATGTTTATTTGAATGTTTTTAAAATTGGTATCTCAAAATTTTGTTTAAAGATAAATACAAAAGTTTTGATTTATATTGTCTATATGCAAGGAGAGCTTAACATCTCTTCTACATATAGATTCATGTTAAGTGTATCATGTATTGAGGAGCTTGACATCTTTTCTTTATGTGATACACGTGTGTAGGGGGAGCTTCACATCTCCTCTTATGCATTGCATAGTGTACGTTATGTGAATTAGGGCTTGTCATCCCTCCTTCATGTAATGTATCTATGTAGGGAAGCTTCACATCTTCCTCTTCATGAATGTATATCGCATATACCATTTGTTGATTGATCTATGTTTACTTTCAATTGGTATCAAGATGCTACTTTGACATATTTTCAATTGGTACTTAATTGATTGTCACCCCTATTTGGTTTTTGTTTTTGTTTTAGACAAAAAAGGGGGAGAACATTGTTTTTATTAACCCTTTATTGATTCGTTGTTTCGAACAAAAAGGGGGAGAAAAAATTATTGATTTAGTTTGCTTTTACCCCTTCATTGTTTCTTTGTATTAAAAAGGGGAGCAAATTTTGTTTTGTTTTGTTTGTTTACCCCTTTGTTGATGATTGAGAAAAAGGGGGAGAAAGATTTTGAGTTTTATATATGCATATTTATGTTTTTGCATATATTAAGTTTAATTTATTTTAATTTAATTGGTATCTAGAGCATGTTTTGTTTTTGAACATTTCATTGGTATCTAGAGCCTTTTATTGTTTATACATTGTTATTCATTGCATATTTATTGTTTATTTGTTTATGCATGAGTTAAGGGGGAGCTTCTTTGAAGCTTAACTTTAATCCATGCATATATAACTCCACGAGTTTTGTCATCATCAAAAAGGGGGAGATTATTGGCCCGGAGGCCTTCCTCTCTAGTTTTGATGATGATTAACTCATGTAGTTATGTTTACTAATAATCTTGTGATTTTAGTTTCAGATCATTAAACAAGATATTAGTTGGTGATTGCTTCAAAAAGAGGAGTTTGGAAGCTTTCACTTGGTGATTCCAGTGCCCGAGCATCAAGATCATACCTTTGCACTCGGTGGATCACGTTTGGGATCGAGTCGGCTTGAAGATTGAAGATCATCAAGAAGACTTAGGTATCCTAGTTTAGGTTTGTGTGTTTTAGATCCATGTGTAAAGATAAGAATAGTTGATATGCTCAAGTGCACAACACACACGTTTTATATTTGAATATTGGTTTTTCGGTTTTTAGTTTAACCGATATCTGTTTTCATTAATAGATTGATCAAAACAAGTTTAAATGGTTTTTATGTATATTAGATGTGTTCAATATACATACATGCTTACATGACTTATACAAACACATTTTGACTTTCCTATTCATGTATTGAAAAATCCAAGTTTGATAAAATACATGTTTTGTTTTTGGTAAAAATGTTAAAACACAAAAATAGTTTCATATGCTTGATATTTGAGCTAAACTTTTTATCACATGTTTATATATCAATGCAAAATGATAAACTATTTTTGGGTATTTTTACAAGACTTAAAAGAATTTTTAGAAATATTTTAACATGTTTTTCTGACCCAGTTTTCTGACCCAGAACTGGCGACAGGCCAGGTCGGCCGACCGCACGGTCGACCGTACCAAGGGCCGGTCGACCCTGCGGTCGACCGACGTGCACAGAGCTGTGCACGTCTGGCAGCACAGTGGGCCGGCCGGCAGACCGGCCGACCGGACCAGAGAGCTTTGCTCTCTGTATCTGGGCGGTCGGCCGAGCGGTCGATCGGATTGCCCAACGGTCACATTTATGACCGTTGGCGGTCGGCCGGGCCGGGCGACCGCCAGCCTGTCAGGCTGCCAGATCAGCCTAACGGCTAGTTTTCTGTTTGGCCTATATAAACCCTATTTCTTTGGGATTTTGGCTAAGGTTTTACAAAAGAAAAATTACTGTTTCCCTAGTGTTAAAAACAAGTTTTCAAAAGTGTTTTTGGGCTTTAAACTTCCAATCTTATTTGTTTTAGGGTTTGGGAAAATCAAAGAAAATAGAAATTTGGGAGATTTGTTTTGTTCTTCAATTCTATCATTTACAAAGAGTTTTCCCAAGTATTTTTCTTTGAGTTCTTGTTTTCTAAACTCTAGTTTTTCCACACTTGAGCTATCACCTATCCTATTCTACTAGGATCATTTGTTTGTGGAAAAAGAGAGATTGTTTGTGGTTGAAAGAAACCACTAGTTGTAAACCCTCCTTTATTTGTGTATCCCTCTTTGGTAGAGGTTGATCGGAGTGGTGTTTGGATCCCTCTTCAGTAGAGGTGATTGTGATTGTATTGGCTGCGGGCCTTATCCCTCTTCGGTAGAGGTGGATTGTGGTTGTATTGCCTCAGTGGTATTGTAAGGTTGAGAGAGGAGTTCGGTACTCCTTTAGTGGATTAGAAATCCTTCTCGGTGAAGGCGGGGACGTAGAGCTAGGGGCTCGAACCTCGGAACATATCATTGTGTTTGCGTTTAATCCACTTGTCTCTAAACTCTCTCTCTTTTATTTGTGCAAAGCATCATTCATTTCATATCATTCATTACTTGTGTTGTGCCTTGCATATATTCATATTGCCTATTCATTTTATATGCTTGGTTTGTTGTGTGTGCCTCACTTGTACTTAACCACAAGAGCTTCATATAGCACCTCAACCCATATCTAGGGGAATCAAGAGGAGTTAGTCCAGAGCTCTTCACGGGGAATTCGGCTACACTTGTGTATTGTACTAAGTGTGTTGCAATAATTGTTTTAAGCTTCCGCATTTAGCGCACTTAATTTCTAGATTAGCATTTACACCTATTCACCCCCCCCTCTAGGTGTTTTTCAGTTCTCTCACCAAACTTTCCTTAAAAGTGGTGCATCTAAATTATGACCATTTAGTTCGAAACGCATCCACCATCAAGGTACCAATACTCTCACGTCAAATGAGAGCCCACACCTACATCACATATAATAGGCGTGAATTTTGGTACCCAAACTTTCTTGGGTCCATGGGGGTTAGCGTCTTTCCTAACCCAGACAAACTTATTTGCAAAATTTGAAACATTTATTCTATCATAACAAAATTTTGCAAGGTGGTCCATACGACCACAACGTGTACAAGTGTACACATGAGCATACATGGTGTCATGTGTGTGAACATGAAAAACATATGTATGTCGTGATGGGTGCGCATGCATATGTGGAGCATGTTTCTTTTGAATCATGGATTCTAATCTCTTGTGGTTCATGGCACATTGGCTCAAAGTAAAGCCCAAACAATCTACACTCTTCTTAAAAGCATGAATATCCTTATCAATAGTGGAAGAAAAAGTGGAGCAAGCAATAAAAACAAAATTCTTTTTCACTTTGAAAATAGGAATAGAAATCTTTTCTTTTTGAACCAAAGTGTTTTTCAAAGAATCCTTTTCTTTTGAAATGCATTCTAATTCTTTGGCAATCAAAACAATTTATTTTTCAAAGAATCATTCTCTTTTAATACAAAATCAAAATTTTGAAGGCAAAACATCATTTTTCTTCAAAACATCATCAAAATTATTTTTATTCTTTAAAATTTTATTTTCTTTTAAAGTAAGATCAAGTTGGGTTTTCAATGTGTCCCTTTTATTGGAAACCTAAACCTTCTCTTGTAAAACTAAGTTAAGTCTTGAACATAAGTTCTTATTTTCTCTCTTTAAATCAAAACTCTTGATTTTCAAAACCTTATACTTTGAAAGCAATTTTTCACAAAACTTAGAAAGTTCTTCATTTAAAGCATGTGCATCCATAGTATTATCATCACATGAAGAAGTAGCATAATCATCAAGTTGAGTGTCCGAGTTTACCTTAAGGGAGTCAATCCCTCGGACCATGAAGCAAGCTTGGTCGGACTCATCTCCACTAGATTCCTTCTCTAAAATGTTTGGCGTTTGTTCTTTAGGAGAAGTCGATATGTTCCACACTGCAAAAGCGGAATCACAATGAAATATCAAAGAAAGATGTTTTTAGCTTAGGATTTGCCTAAGTCAAGACAATGCTTGTGTATTAGCCTCTAAGTACTTGTCATTACCAAGATAAGATTTCTTGGTAGTGACAAGATAGACATGCAATCCTAAGGCTTTAAAGTATGCACTCATCTTAAATTTTCACATGTCAATGTTGAAATATCATACATGGGAGGGGCAAGAAATTCATGAGTATAAACTAATATGTGTACAAAGCAATACTAGATTAGAAAATGACGATCTCACTCCTAGGTGGTTAAACCGAATATCAGGAGCGCTATCTCTGATACCAATTAAAAGTACACCTAGAGGGGGTGAATAAGTGTAGTGCTAATCTAATGCCAAATGATGCGAAATTAAAAACTTAATTGCTAACACACTATGTGTAACCAAGAGTGAGTCCGAATTCTCCGTGAAGGGCTCTGGAATTACTCCTCGAGATTCCTCTAAACTAAAAGTTGAGGTGCTTTAATAGCTCTCTTGATTCAACACAAGTATGGGCACATAAACAATACTAAGCATGTATATAATATGAACAAGTAATAACGATGCAAGATATAAAGAGAGAGAGATCCAACTCAAACACAAGGATATATTTCGAGATTCGAGCCACTGCTCTACGTTCCCGCCTTCACACAGAAGGATTTCTACTATGTCTACACAAGACCTTCTACAAAGGGACCTCCACTAAGAAATTGCAACTCAACATTAGGAGTACACAACTTCTCTCTCAAACACAATCACCTCTACACAAGAGAGAGCACAAAGCAAAGATAAATATACAACTTAGTGATCCAATGATCACAAACACAATCTTGGTGATCTCAAAAGACCACAAACAAATTTTTCTCACAAAATAAGATCCTATAGATAGATTTAGAATGATAGCTCAAGTGTGAGAAATCAAAGTGTTTTGAAAAAGAAATCTCAAAGAAAACACTTGAAAAAAACTAGATAGATATGAAAAATAAAGAACAAAATAAATTTCCAAAAACCTCTTTTTCCTTGATTTTTCCAACACTTTGAAAACAAAATAAAGTTTGAGAATTGAAGCTCAAAAACTTGTTCTAAAACACTTTAGAAATGGGCAAGAAGGCACTTGAAAATTGGTAGAAAATCTCTTGAAAAATCTTAATCAAAACAGCCCCCAAAACCCCTTTATATCGGGCCTATGAGAAACTAGTCATTGGGGTCAAAAACTGCCCACAACGGGCTATCGGTTGACCGCCTGGTCGACCGGCCAACGCTAAAAAAATTGACCGTTTGAGCCTGTCGGTCGATCGCCTGGTCGACCAGCGCCCAGACAAATATGCCTATCGGTCGACCGCTCGGTCGACCAGCCCAAGGCCAAAGGCCTACCAGTCGACCGCCCGGTCGACCGGGCTCTACCCGAGAGTTGGGTAGTGCTAGTCGATCGACCGCACGATCGACTAGCCATATGGGCATGGCCTTGTGCACATCCTTGTGCACATCGATCAACTGACCGATCGACCGAGCTCTGGTCCGATCAACCGGTCGATCGACCGCCAGAAGGCTCAAAACCAGATTTTAAGGGTTGAAAACTTAGACTTTTAAATGCCCATAAAATCTCATAAAACTCTATAAATTTCACAAAAATAAGTTCATGTAAATATTTGAAGTACAAATATGTGTGATCAAAAATCAACACATATTACAAACTATTTGAACTATTTTTGAGGCATGGAAATTAAGACTTTAAACAAAAACTGTATTTTCTGAAAACTAGATTTTGAAATGAAAAATCGTGTTCTCTAAAGCTTGTATAGATACAAAAATATTATATTTAAACACTTTTAAGCATAGTGTGTATGGATAGAATCCAATACACTTTGTAAATGATATATCTATATTTTTTGACATTAAATCTAAAACTAAGTTTTGATAAAACAAAACTTGAAAACACATGAACTAAAATCATCAAAATAGGTTTTTCTAAACATATAAAGCATAGATGCATATGGATTAAATCTAATATACATATAAATCATGTAAACTACTTTTGATAAAATCTATTCATGAAAATGATATATGTATATTTTTGAACTTGTGTGTGTGTATACTTGAGCATATTAAGACTAATCTATCCTTACACAAGATCTAAACAAAACTAAAACAAATTTAGACCAAAGTCTTCTTGTCAATCTTCTTCTCCAAGATGACTCGATCCAAAGAGTTTGACTCCATCCGAGTACTAAATGTGATCTTGATGTGCGAGCTATTGAATCAACATGTATTAGCTTCCAAACTCGACTTTGAATTCTTTGTTGAAGCTAAACACGCACTAAGATCTTGATTAATAACTGAAACTATATAAACACAAGATCATTAGTAACTTAACTTTATAAGTTTTCATCATCAAAACTAAGGTGAAAGGCTTTTGGGCCAACAAAGAATCCAACAAAGTTTGAAATTGTGATGGTAAATCAATTTGAAAGAATCTATAATTTTTGACTTAGAGATAATTTTTTTTGAAAAATAAACACCATCTAAAATTTATTTACATGCTATGCATCTTATATACACGTACACATAAGTTTTATGCTTGGGATGATTATGATAGCTTAGCCTGATTTGAATATATAGTAAAAAAAAGAGAAAATATATATATATATATGAAAAATAAACAAATCTAATTATTTATTAGCTAGGTGCTTTTGCCTAAGCAAGCCTTGGTATTTACACGAAAGGTAATTAGAAAAGTTTGAAAAATATGTATATAAATACAATATATGTATTGGCACATCTAATAATCAATCAGTTAGGTATTGGCCTTAAGAAGCCTTGAATTTATAAAAAAAATTAGATGAGTTATACATATTTAAAAAAAAGAAGTTCTTAAGGGCAATAAAGTGGTAATACTTCGAACTTCTAAAAAATGTATATATATTAAAAAGAGGTGAAGTTTGAATCAAATACTATTAAGCTAAGACTATTTTCATTTTCACAAAGATGCATAGGATTGGAAGACTTAGGAAAGATTGGTATGAAAATATTGAATTTAAATCTCTAAGGGAAGATGATTAGATTTCTTGATTTTATGATTAAATTTGATTATGCTTAAACTTGTTGGAAACTTGTGATTTAATTTCTAGTGACTACTTGCTGTGAAATAGAAAAAAAATATATCTCTTTTCTTTTTCTATTCTTTATTTTTCAATTATTCTTATTTTTGTTATCCTTTTTATCTTAGTCTTTTCTTATTTATTATTTCTTTCACCAGATTTTGTGTGGGTGCAATTCACTGAAAACCCTCATGAGATTAAACTCGTTCTCTAGGAGTAACCTAGAGGTTTAATGGCTTGTTACACATGCTAAATACAATTGTGAGACCTACAAAAGTGGATAGTTAGTTTAGTTTTCTTTTTTAGTTTTGCTCGAAGACAATCAAAAGATAGGTGCGGGGGTGTGATTATATTTTATATTTGTATTATTATTATTATCACATTTGCATATTTAACCGTTGATTATTCTTTATTAAACTTTGTAATTTAACACTCTTTTTGTTTATGGTGTGTAGTTATTTAAAAAGGAAGATAAGGATGAAAGAAGCTTCTAATTATCTTATCTAAATTTAGATTTTAATTTAAATCAATTTGAAATCAAGATGAAAAAAAGGATATATCATTATCTCCTCAATTCAGAGATAATTCTAATTGAAGATAAAGGAGAAAATCAACTTAAATTCAGGTTGCTTAAGCTCCAAGTCAAAGATAAAGGGGAGAATTCAAATTTAAACTTAGATTTGGAGATAACTTACTTCTCAAGTTATCTAGAAAAGATATTCTTTCAAAATTTTATTTCAAATGAAGATTCTGAGGATATATTTTCTGATGGATGGATGAGATGAACCCAGAACCAAAAACACAACCCAATCCACCATAAGATTGCTGCGAAAATGCCTGAAAAGTCGCGAAAACGTGGCTATCTTCTGGCCTCCTTTTTAGCGGTTGGGTGTATGATTTCTACTTGGATACTACTTCTTATATCTCCTATAAATAGAAAGGTAGAGCTAGAGGAAAGAGGCATCTCATAGATTAAAACTTAGGATTTTCTTTATTATTCTTTTTCTTTCAAATTTTCATAATATTAGGATTTTAGTTTGAGTGATTTGTAAAGAGACGAAGGAGCGATTATAATTTGGTGGTGACAACTTCAATAAACAAGTTCTTTTGTTTTTCTTCCAATCTCTCTTGTCTTCTTTATTTGCTTTAGTTTTTTTTTTTGTTCAATCTCCTTATTTATACACCATGTTTAGTTTAATGTCTATCATGCTTAACTAATTTATTTCATGATTTGCTAATCTCTCCACCACTGCTTCTAGTTCTATGTTAGATAAACTGATTGAATTCTATGCATGCTTAAAACCCTAGAATTAGGTAATCTTCTTGAAGACTTATGATGATGAACAAGTTAAACTAATTATTGTTAATACTAGTTAATAGTTTTGCTTACTTTATGCTTAGATAGATTTGATAGCCTAATGTTAAATTTAAATAATTTTTCTTATGCCATGGTTAAAAAGCTTTGATAATCTAATGTTGAACTTTGGTTAGTGTGTATCAATTAGGAATATATTTTCATCTTATATATCTTACTTGAAGCAGATTTTTTAGGAACAACTTCTATGATTCAACATGAAGTTTAATCTTTATGGACTAGTAAGTTAGCGGTGGTAGATAATTAGTGAACTATGAGCTCTTCTCACAATTAAAACAAAACCAATCTTTCTTTCCAAACAAAATTCTTTATTCTAAGTCTTTAGAACAATACTGTGTCAAAATGCTTCCATCGCATCTCTCCCTTAGGATCGATCCGTATAGCCATTTCTACTATGATTAAATTGTAAGAATTCAGAGACCATCACAAATAAGATAAACACTTCCTTGAATTATGTCTTTCTTTCAATCAGTTTCCTATTTTTTGTAAGGTCATGCAATTTTACATGTCGCAGTATTAATTTGCATCAAACCAAGTGTATATCATAAATACTCCCCATTACAACTAACATTTGGTTAAGAATCAAATATTTTTCATCTAAGAATTTTTACTTGTGCGGTGTGTGTACTAATTGTTTCACCAAAACACACAAAGATGGGGTCCTCAAAGAAGACTGAAAATATATGTCGGATATGAATCTCCTTCTAGCATAAGGTATATTCAGCCTCAAACTGGTGATATTGTTGGCCCAAGGTTACAATCACCCGTTTTTAGTGTGTTTTGATGATTACAAAACATATTAGTTATTTGTATTAATATCAATTGTTGTTTAAGTGTGTTTCAGGTTTCTATCTCAAATAGATGTCTTCTTCCCTAAAGGAAGGTGCTTTGGACTCAAGACAACTCAATTTGGGCTCAAAATACAAGTTTGAAGATCATATGGAGAAAGCCCCTCTTGAAGAACTTGAAGTCTTTAGAATCATTGTAAGAATAGAATGTTAAAGTTTGATTATTGGATATTTGGCTCTAGGATACACATACACAATTTGGTTTTGTTAAAATATAAAGTCTTGTTTTTAAGTTTTTATGTTTAAATTTAGTCTCATGCCTTAGTAGATATTTACATGATCTTAAGTTTTACAAAATAAATAACATGTTTAGATCATGTGTATATACTCCTACTAGCATGTTACTTAAGATTGTTCAAACCTAAAACTATTTTACAAAATTTTTTCTAAGTCAGAAAAAATGTTGTTTTTTCCCAAATTTCAGGCTGACCGGCCGACCGCCCAGTCGACCGGCGCCAGTGCCACGACGTGCACGTTTGTGCACGTCTGTCGGTCGACGGACCCGTCGACCGACTGTAAGAAGATCCACTCTCGGTTTGTTTGGGTCGACCGGACGGTCGACCGCCTTAAGGAAACTGTGTTTCCTTTGAAGGAAACGGTCGACCGAGCAGTCGACCGGAGCTCAACGGCTCTTTGCCAACAGGGCAAACGGTCGACCGGCCAGTCGACCGCTACGCCTGTAAGAGCCCAACGGCTCTTTCCTCTTTGGTGCAATTCTGAAATCTGTTTTTATTTTCTGTTTTAACAGACTTTTTGAGAGTTGTTGGAGATCTTTTTCAGGCCAAATTAGGTGTAAAGAAATTATTTTTAACCTATTATCTCCATATAAATAGAGGGAAATAGGTCCTCTTTATTCACTAAGAAAAATCCTAAGTTTTCATTGTTTTTTTTAAAGGAGAAGAAAATTGTTTCAAAGCTTTCAATTCCAATTCTTTTTGAGCTTGTTTTTCAGTTGTGTTTGATTGCTAATATCACTCTACAACTGAAGTTTTTCTCACTACACTTCATAGAGCCAAAAATCCCTTACTCATTCTATAGTGAAGTTGTAAAAGTGTGAGAGATTGTAAAAGAGTTTGAGAAAGAGTTTAGTGATCTTGTTGTGATCACTCTTGTTCTTGTGATCCTTCTCTTGTGGAGCAACCTCTTCGGTAGAGGTCCTTGTAAGTTGTGAAGCTAGGTGCTTGGGTCTTTGGTAGACCAAATTGTAAGGCGTCCTCGGTGGATAGTGGAAACCCTTCACGGAGGTGAAGGCGGGGACTAGAGCTACGGGCTCGAACCTCGAAACAAACTTCTTGTGTTTGCGATTGCCTTGCGTCAATTTTTGTCTTTAAATTTTCTTGCACTTTATTGCTTTCATTTACTTGCTTGTGATCTTGTTCTTTTATTTGTGCTATTATTTCAAGCTTGCAATACTTGTGTCATATTATGTGCATCTTACCATTCATCCATCATATTTTAACTTGATCGATCATAATCTCATACAATAAGGTTGCATTGCGCACCTCTAACCCATTTAAAGGGGAATTGGGAGGAAGGAGTTCAGAACCTCTCACGGGGTATTCGGCTCTTAGTCTTATTTTGAGAGATCGTTGCATCATCCATCATACTAAGTTTTAGAAAGATCTTTAGATTAGCAATCACACCTATTCACCCCCCCTCTAGGTGTATTTCAATTGGTATCAGAGCTTGGTTACTAGGCTCTTGGCTTAACAACCCTAGAAAGATCCTAATATTGCTAATCATTTCATTCATTCTCACTTAGTAAAGATGGCCGATGGTATTAAGACACCCCCTAAGTTTGATGGACTTAACTTTCCCATATGGAAGGTTAAGATGACCGTTTTCTTGCAATCTCTAGGAAGTCGAGTTGCAAAGTCCGTGACCAAACCCTTTAGTGCACCCCCCGGTGATGAATCTACTTGGTCCGAAATTGAGACCAAAGAATTTGATGCCAATGCTAGGGCTCACTATGCACTACTTCAAGCCCTCAATGATGATGGCATAGCTAGAGTCATCCATTGCAAATCCGCATTCGAGATTTAGACACATTTGCTAGTTACACATGAAGGGACTTCACAAGTGAAGAGGGCTAAGATAGACCTTCTTCGGTCCCAATATGAAAATTTTTGCATGCAAGAAAATGAAACCATAGATGATATGGTTACAAAATTTACAAAGATCACTAATGGACTTTCTTCTCTAGGTGATGCTATCGACAACGATCAAAAGGTAAGAAAGATCATCCGAGCTCTTCCTCCTTCATGGGAAGTAAAAGCAACAACCTTGAAGGAACTCAATGACAAGGAGGAGATGGAGCTAATAGGTCTCATTGGGAACCTCAAAACCCATGAGATGGAAAGAAAAGCAAGGGAGGACATGGGTCCTTCCAAGAAGAAGACCATAACCTTCAAAAGTCAATCATCACACTCCGACGAAGATGATGAAGAAGATGACGACGAAGAGCTCTCACTTCTAGTCAAGAATGTTCGGAGAATGTATAACAAGGCCAAGTTCCAAGGTAGAAAGAGATGGCAAGGAGGCAAAGAAGAAAGGAAGATTATTTGTTTCAACTGTAAAAGGCCGGGACACATAGTGGCGGAGTGTCCGGATAAAGTGAAGCCCTCCACCTCAAAGAAGCCTTACAAAAAGAAGGCAATGAAAGCTACATGGGATTCCGAGAGCGAATCCGAGGAGGAGATTGATACCGCTAACATGTGCTTCATGGCTAATGAAAGCACAAGCAAGGTACCTTCCAAAGCCCAACGACGTAGAGGATTGTGGTATCTTGATAGTGGTTGCTCAAGGCACATGACTTGGGACATCAACAACTTTGCAACCCTATCAAGATACCATGAAGGTGGCACCGTCACCTTCGGAGTTGATGCCAAGGGTAAAATCATCGGTATTGGTAATGTAAAACTCGGCACATCCCCTTTAATTGAGAATGTAGTTTTAGTTGATGGCCTCAAGCATAACCTCTTGAGTGTTAGTCAACTTTGTGATAAAGGTTTTGATGTTGTTTTTGATAATGTAGCTTGTAAAGTAATTGATAGAATTTCTAATACTTGTGTGTTTTTCCGGTTTTCGTGAAAGTAATGTTTATATGATAGATATGTCTAATATGACTTGTAATATTACTTGTTTGAAAGCCCTCAATGACGACTCTTGGTTGTGGCATAGGAGATTAGGCCACATTTCATTTGACCACATATCTAGATTAAATACAAAGGAAATGGTGAAAGGTATTCCTTGTTTGAATTTTGAAAAGGACCGAGTTTGTGACGCATGTCAATTTGGGAAACAAACTAAGTCTTCTTTCAAGACAATTAAGGATATCATGACATCACGTCCTTTGGAGTTAATCCATATGGATCTTTTTGGCCCTACACAAACCAAAAGTCTAAGTGGGAATAGATTTGCATTTGTTTTGGTTGATGACTTTTCACGATTTACTTGGGTTTTCTTTCTTGAACACAAAAATCAAGCATTTTCATATTTCCAATCTTTTAAGAAAAGAGTTGAAAAAGAAAAGATGTTTCAATTTTAAGGATAAGAAGTGATAGAGGAGGTGAATTCATTAACCTACCCTTTACCACTTTTTGTGAAGAACATGGAATAAAGCATGAACTTTCTTGTCCTAGAACTCCACAACAAAATGGAGTAGTTGAACGGAAAATCGAACTTTGCAAGAGATGGCTAGGACAATGCTAAGTGAATATGGTCTACCACATTATTTGTGGGCCGAGGCCGTTAATACATCATGCTATATATCAAATCGTGTTTTCTTGTGTAAAAATACTTCAAAAACTTCTTTTGAAATGTACTTTTCTAGAAAACCAAATGTTTCATATTTCAAGGTTTTTGGATGCAAATGTTTTATTTTAAATACAAAAGATAATTTAGGAAAATTTGATGCTAAATCTTATGAGGCTATTTTTGTGGGTTATTCTAGCACGAGCAAGGCTTATAGAATCTTCAATAGATCATCTTTGACTATTGAGGAATCTATACATGTTAAGTTTGAAGAATCTAACTTGTTTGTTAAGAATGTTGTAGAAATAGATGCATTGGATGAAGACTTGGAGAAAGTGACCTTGGAGGATACACCTACTATGGGAGACAAGCCAAAGGATGATGAAGGAAGTGAAGCTAAAGTAAAAGAGGCTCAAGGAAACGAAATTCAATCAATTGAAGTGGAGCCAACTCAACAACTTCCAAAGGATTGGAGATACAATCCTCATCATCCCAAGGACCTCGTCATAGGTGAAGTATCAAAAGGGGTAACCACTCGCTCTAAACTTCATGATTATTGTGGTCATTATGCATTCATTTCTCATATTGAACCCAAGAACGTCCTCGAAGCCGAGGCCGATTCATATTGGTTGCTAGCCATGCAAGAGGAACTCAATCAATTTGAACGCAACCAAGTTTGGCACCTTGTTCCTAGGCCCCACGATAGACCAACAATTGGTAATAAGTGGATCTTTAAGAACAAGTTGGATGAATCGGGTAACGTTGTGAGGAATAAAGCTAGGTTAGTTGCCCAAGGTTACACTCAAATCGAAGGAATCGATTTGAAGAAACCTTTGCACCCGTAGCACAGCTTGAAGCCATACGGATGACACTAGCATTTGCCTCATATAAAGATTTTAAATTATTTCAAATGGATGTTAAAAGTGCTTTTCTAAATGGTTTTATTGAAGAGGAGGTGTATGTTGAACAACCCCCCGGGTTTGTTGATCCTACACATCCGGATTTTGTGTTTAAATTAGATAAAGCTCTTTATGGTTTAAAACAAGCCCCTAGGGCTTGGTATGAAAGACTTTCTTCATTTTTAATTTCAAATGGTTTTAAGAAAGGAAAAATTGACACAACTTTGTTTACAAAACATGTAGAAAAGATATTCTTATTGTGCAAATTTATGTTGATGACATTATTTTTGGTTCTACTAATGAATCTCTTTGCCAAGCTTTTGAATCATGCATGAAGGAAGAGTTTGAAATGTCTATGATAGGGGAACTCAACTATTTCCTTGGACTCCAAATCAAGCAAAGAAAGGATGGGATCTTCATCAATCAAGCCAAGTACACAAAGGAATTAATCAAAAGGTTCGGGCTTGAAGAATCTAAAGTAAGCAAAACTCCCATGGCAACAACTACCAAGCTTGACAAGGATGAACAAGGTAAAAGTGTAGACATTAAATTATATCGTAGCATGATAGTTAGCTTGCTTTATTTGACGGCTAGTAGGCCGGATATCATGTTTTCCGTTTGTCTTTGTGCACGTTTTCAATCTTGTCCTAAAGAATCTCATATAATTGCGGTTAAACGCATAATTAGATACCTTAAGGGCACTATTGAAATGGGTTTGTGGTATCTGAAAACCGGACTATTTGAAATGAAGAGTTTTTCGGATGCCGACTATGCGGGTTGTAGGGTAGATAGGAAGAGCATAAGTGAAACATGTCAATTCTTAGGTAATTGTCTTGTATCTTGGTCTTCCAAAAGCAAAATTCGGTAGCCCTTTCAACCGCCGAGGCGGAGTATGTTGCAGCCGGAGCTTGTTGTGCACAAGTTCTTTGGATGAAACATACTCTCCTCGACTATGATTTACACTTTGATCATGTTAAAATATTTTGTGATAATACTAGTACTATTCACATGACAAAGAATGCAAATCAACATAGTAAAACCAAACACATTGACATTAGGTATCACTTTCTTAGAGATCATTATGAGAAAGGTGATATTGATATTGACTATGTTTCTACCGATTTTCAACTTGCCGATATTTTCACTAAACCTCTATATTATGCTAGATTTTCATTCATTTGTGGTGAGTTGAATGTTTGCATGATAGACTCTTAAAATATTTCTATTTTTGCTTTGATTTTGTTTTGTTTGTTTTTAACCCTTTTTGATGTATGACAAAAAGGGGGAGAAAAAGAAATAAGTTTGTTTATTTACTTGAGTTTGGGAGAAAAAGATAGATAATTTTGTTCATTATTTTGAGTTCTATGACAAAAATTATTGTGATGCTTTATGTGTGTTTACATAACTTTTCATATTCTTGATATATACATAGCATTGTTTGAGGGGGAGCTTTTCAAGCTCTTCTTCCATTTTTGTTTAAATAACTCATATGTTTTGTCATCATCAAAAAGGGGGAGATTGTTGGCCCAAGGTTACAATCACCCGTTTTTAGTGTGTTTTGATGATTACAAAACATATTAGTTATTTGTATTAATATCAATTGTTATTTAAGTGTGTTTCAGGTTTCTATCTCAAATAGATGTCTTCTTCCTAAAGGAAGGTGCTTTGGACTCAAGACAACTCAATTTGGGCTCAAAATGCAAGTTTGAAGATCATATGGAGAAAGCCCCTCTTGAAGAACTTGAAGTCTTTAGAATCATTGTAAGAATAGAATGTTAAAGTTTGATTATTGGATATTTGGCTCTAGGATACACATACACAATTTGGTTTTGTTAAAATATAAAGTCTTGTTTTTAAGTTTTTATGTTTAAATTTAGTCTCATGCCTTAGTAGATATTTACATGATCTTAAGTTTTACAAAATAAATAACATGTTTAGATCATTTGTATATACTCCTACTAGCATGTTACTTAAGATTGTTCAAACCTAAAACTATTTTACAAAATTTTTTCTAAGTCAGAAAAAATGCTGTTTTCCCAAATTTCAGGCTGACCGGCCGACCGCCCGGTCGACCGGCGCCAGTGCCAGGACGTGCACGTTTGTGCACGTCTGTCGGTCGACGGACCCGGTCGACCGACTGTAAGCAGAGCCACTCTCGGTTTGTTTGGGTCGACCGAACGGTCGACCGCCTTAAGGAAACTGTGTTTCCTTTGAAGGAAACGGTCGACCGAGCGGTCGACCGGAGCTCAACGGCTCTTTGCCAACAGGGCAAACGGTCGACCGGCCGGTCGACCGCTACGCCTGCAAGAGCCCAACGGCTCTTTCCTCTTTGGTGCAATTCTGAAATCTGTTTTTATTTTCTGTTTTAACAGACTTTTTGAGAGTTGTTGGAGATCTTTTTCAGGCCAAATTAGGTGTAAAGAAATTGTTTTTAACCTATTATCTCCATATAAATAGAGGGAAATAGGTCCTCTTTATTCACTAAGAAAAATCCTAAGTTTTCATTGTTTTTTTTAAAGGAGAAGAAAAATTGTTTCAAAGCTTTCAATTCCAATTCTTTTTGAGCTTGTTTTTCAGTTGTGTTTGATTGCTAATATCACTCTACAACTGAAGTTTTTCTCACTACACTTCATAGAGCCAAAAATCCCTTACTCATTCTATAGTGAAGTTGTAAAAGTGTGAGAGATTGTAAAAGAGTTTGAGAAAGAGTTTAGTGATCTTGTTGTGATCACTCTTGTTCTTGTGATCCTTCTCTTGTGAAGCAACCTCTTCGGTAGAGGTCCTTGTAAGTTGTGAAGCTAGGTGCTTGGGTCTTTGGTAGACCAAATTGTAAGGCGTCCTCGGTGGATAGTGGAAACCCTTCACGGAGGTGAAGGCGGGGACTAGAGCTACGGGCTCGAACCTCGAAACAAACTTCTTGTGTTTGCGATTGCCTTGCGTCAATTTTTGTCTTTAAATTTTCTTGCACTTTATTGCTTTCATTTACTTGCTTGTGATCTTGTTCTTTATTTGTGCTATTATTTCAAGCTTGCAATACTTGTGTCATATTGTGTGCATCTTACCATTCATCCATCATATTTTAACTTGATCGATCATAATCTCATACAACAAGGTTGCATTGCGCACCTCTAACCCATTTAAAGGGGATTGGGAGGAAGGAGTTCAGAACCTCTCACGGGGTATTCGGCTCTTAGTCTTGTTTTGAGAGATCGTTGCATCATCTATCATACTAAGTTTTAGAAAGATCTTTAGATTAGCAATCACACCTATTCACCCCCCCCCCTTTAGGTGTATTTCAGATATTTTTACGGCTCATTTTACCGATTGCCGTTTCAATGAGGCAATTTTCTCAAATTAGGGGAGAAAGAAACAGCTGAAAAAGGAAATTATATAGAGTGAATCATCTTTATTGCACCTTAATCCTCATACAAATAATGTGAGTTAGAAGTGCAAAAAATTATGTATTTATAAGAAATAACAAATCAATTGTCGGATGTGATCACTGATACAAAAAAGTGACTAAATCATACATACCAGCTGAAAATGCTCCTGCTCGGATTGAAATTCTAAAAGGATAATCCGAAATGAAGTAACTAATGAGTTAAGACACGCTTGTAGCATGGTAAACCAATTAATTTTAAAGATTTTTTAGATTAAAATTCTAAAAGGATAATCTGAAACGAAGTCACTAATGAGTCTAAGACACACCTGAAGCGTGGTAAATCAATCAATTTCAAAGATGAAAATCTTCAAAAAGAAAAAGAGCAGACAAGCATGATGGCCCTAATATAGAGAAATGTGTTCAAGAAGAAACACAAAATAAGACAAATTAAGAAAAAAAATATCCTTAAAGTATAGAAAATCATGAGATCTCAACTGATTATCTTAATACAAGAATTATGGAATCGAAGTGAGAAGAAAATATTTGAGAAAATAATTTTCTATTTTGTAGCATGTAATATTGTTAATAGAAGCGATGACCATGAACCAAGATCTATCACTGAATATCAAAATAGACACGATTGATTAAATAGAAAGACACTATACATGCTAAATTGAATTCACTCAGTAAGCGTAAATATTTGGACTTATTGTCCTCGCGCGCTAAAGACGTGAGACCTATGGGATATAAATGAAATTTTTGTGTGAAAATCTAATGAGAAAAATGAGATTGTGAAGTTAAAACTCGACTTGCTGCACAAGATTTTTCATAAAGACTTAAAATTGATTATAAAGAAATGTATCCTCTATTAATGAATGAAATTACATTTAAATATTTTCTCAACCTAGAAGTTTTTGAAAAATTAAAAATGCGTCTTATTGATGTTGTTACAACTTACATATACAGATAACTTGATAGTACTATTTATATGAAAATCTCTAAAATATTTAAGATGCATGAAATATCAAGTTTAAAACTCAAAGAGTTATATTCGATTAAATTATAAGATCATTATATAGGTTAAAGCAATCAGGACGCATGTGATATAATCGCTTAAGGGAGTATTTATTAAAGGAATAATATGTGAACAATCTTATATACCCATGTGTTTTTATTAAGAAAATAATATTCAAATTTATTATAATTATAATCTATGTTGATGATTTAAACATCATTGGGACTCATGAAGAAATTCTAAAAGCAATGATATACTTAAAGGAGGAATTTGAAATGAAAGACATTGGAGAAGCCAAATACTATATTGGTTTAAAGAATGAGCACTTTCAAAATAGAATACTTTTGTATCAAACAAACTATACTGAAAAGATTTTAAAATGATTTAACATGGATAAGGCGAATCATTTAAGAACCCTGATGGTTATTAGATGATTAAATGTGAAAAATAATTCATTTCGCCCTCGTGAAAATAAAGAAAAGGTTTTTGATCCTGAAATATCATATCTAAGTGCAATTGGAGCTCTTATTTCTCTTACTATTGTACATGATCAGATATAGAATCTGTTACTAATCTATTAGTAAGATTTAACACATCTCCTACTCAAAGACATTGGAATGAAATTAAGTATGTATTTCATTATGGAATAATTAATTTGAGTTTGTTTTATTCCAAATGATTAAAACAAATAATGATTGGCTGTGCGTATGCAGGCTACCTGTCAGATCCATATAAAGTCAGATCTCAAATAAGATATGTATTCACATGTGGAGGTACAATAATCTCTTGGCGTTCACAAAAGCAGACATTTGTTGTCATTTTTTCTAATCATGTTAAAGTGATTGCACTACATGAAGCAAGTCGAGAATGTGTCCAGCTAAGGTCTTTAACTCAAATCATCCAAGTAACTTATAGATTATCAATCGATAAAGATCCAACAGTACTGTTTGAAGACAATTGCATGCATCGCTCAAATGAAGGAAGGAGACATCTGTTGGCCCAAAGGCCTATCACCCTAGTTTTGATGATGATCAACTCATGAAGTTATGTTTACTAATGATCTTGTGTTTAATTAGTGACAGATTCATTATCAAGATCTTAGTAGGTGCATAGCTCAACAAAGAATAAAATGTCAAGATTTGGAGCTAGCACGGTGTGATCCAAGGAACTTTTGGATCAAGCTTGGACCAAGTCAAGAAGATGAGAAGCCTTCAAGTGAAGACTTCAAGAAGATGAAGACTTGTGTCTAGTTATAAGATTTTGTTTTTGTTTTAGTTAAAAATGTAAATGATAGAATAGTGGTGGATTGCTCAAGTACATATACACACACACTCTTTGATAGAATTGTTTTCATAAAAGATTTTTTTTAATATTAGAAAAGATTTTTCCTTGTGACAAAATACTATTTGGATTTTGGTTTTTCATGTGTACATATCTTTTATCCAAAATCAAGTTTAGAGCTTAATGTCAAAAACATAGATATTTCATCTTGATTGTGTAGTGGATCATATCCATACACACTATGCTTTAAAAGTATATCTTGTTTTTGTATTTGATGAAGATTTGGAAAAACATGTTTTGGAAAAATATTGTTTTGGAAAAACAGTTTTTATATTGAGCAAATATTTCCAAGTTACAAGAATAGTCCAATCTTTTATAACATGCCTTGATTTTGTGCAAGCATGTTTGTATTTCAAAGTATATTGGTTAAACTATTTTTGTAAACTTTTATGTATTTTATGGGATTTTATTTGAGCCAAAAGACAAACTTTTTAATCCCAGAAAACTGTTTCAGGCTTCAGATAAGTCGACTTGCCTCCTTATAAGTCGACTAATCCTGGAGTCGGCCGACCGGACCGGTCGACCGACATGCACAGATGTGCACGCCTTTTTGTACTGGAGGATGGCCGACCGTGCCGGTCGACCGCTCCAGAGAGCTCTGCTCTCTGGAAAATTCGGCCGACCGTACGGGTCGACCGACAGAGAGTTGGACTCTCAGCTCAGTCGGTCGGTCGACCCTGGCGGTCGACCGTGGCTCCAGCGGTCTGATTTCCGACCGTTGGCGGTCGACCGCCCGGGTCGACCGGCAGTTCTGACAAAGCCCCAACGCTAGTTTTTGACAGCCTATATATTTGGGGGTTTGTGGACTGTTTTGAAAGAAGATTTTGGAGACCCTTAGAGCCAGTTTTTCCCATTCATTCCAGAGGTTTTTTCTCCACAAAATTAGAGCCAATATTTCCAATTAAAAGGAGAGTTTATCAAGAGTGTTTAAAAGAAAGTCTTTGAGTTTTTTCACCACCATTCTCTTCCGTGCTTTTCTCACAATCACTTGAGCTATCCATTGCCTTATCCATAGGATTGTGTTGTGAGAGTTTGTAATTGGTGATCAAAGTGTTTAGATCACCAAAGATCACCAACAACATCAAAAACGATCGAACCAAACACGTATCCTCAAAGTTCTTCTAATTCAGCCAAAGCTTGAAAAAGACAAGAAAATTAATATTGAATATATCCGATCAAGTGATAATACAGCGATCTCTTCACAAAGGCACGTCCCACTACAACTTTCAGAAATCTTGGTCATTATATCAGGATGCGTCATCTACAAGATTTATAAAGAACTATTCATGCCAACTTAAGTGAGAGTTTACGTAGCTGTACTCTTTTTTTTTTTTACTATGATATTGTCTCACTGAATTTTCCTGGTAAAGTTTTTAATGATGCAACATAGAACGCGTATGTAAGAATGATGTACTATTTTTTTTCTTTTATTATGATTTTATCCCACTGAATTTTCCTAGCAAGATTTTAATGAGACATCATGAATAGTAGATATCTAAGGGGGAGTGTTATGAAGAGATGACTATCCACCTCCATCACCTCCAACCATCAACCACCTCCCTCCCATCCAAAGTAAATATAATATGTGGTTACTATGCAAATAATGACTGTACAGATCATTCACGTATTCATCTTATGCACTTGAAAAAATAAAATTGTCTCTCATTCTCTACTCTCTCTCTCTCTCCCTCCCCCTCGCCCTAGAATCTCTCTCTTAGCTTTGTATTTCTTAGTTTTATAACATTTATAAATTTTTATATGTAAGTTTAAACATCAGTCCCATCCATAACATCAGTCGGCAGTCCAAGACCGACAAAATCAAGCAAAAAATCCAAAGGAAAAAGGAAATATTTTCACATGGTGCTTCAACATCACTATCACACTGGGATGAAGAAACACCTTTAAAGTCTTAAAAAAATATACTTATTTTCTTAATGTTTACTGGTGGATTTATGTAAAGGTCTTCAAAAAAAAATGTACTTATTTATTAATATTGTTTATTGGTGGATATGAGGACTATAGGTTTACATCCTTGTCAAAGTTCGCATAACAAGAATTATCAAGGACTCGGTTCATTTCGAAAGAAAGCAGGATTCACAAGCTATGGACAAGATCTGCTCCAAGTGAGGTTTTCTAGGTTAAAGGAAATTGTATACATACCACAAAGGATTCTTCTCAAAGCATACCACACTTGATTCTTCTAGAAGTATGTGCACTCGAGGACACAACGGCTTCACAGAGAAATAAGATTCTACTTGTATAATGAAGGAGAAATACTTCTCCTCCAAACTTAAATCCAACGCACTTTTTTTACCAAGAGCAATACATGCAAACTCTCGCCATTCGGAGAAAATGAGCACCATTAAAGCCCATCAATTAGTGTTGGCCTTGTGTAAAAATAACCTGTAGCAAAAGAATTTTATGTTGTTAATAGCATAAGAAGGCCACGCATCAATCAAAAGTAAATTGATCTATAAAGAGTCTTCAACATCCAGCAATGGAGAGAATATTTTGTGCAATCAGGATTGAAGTGAAGTACGTAAATGTAGATTTCATACTTCATGATCCAATAATATTGTAATATATTTGCGCTTGAATCAACAAAAGGACTTAATGTTCTATAAGCATCATAGATGCAAAACATCAAAACTACAAGGACACGAAGAAAAATATTGAAAAATATTGAATAGACGAGATATCGTCAAAAAAAAAAGGTTAAATTCCACACAGGATTATTAGATTATATAAATAAGTTGACAGGGGCCTCACCCAAATTTTACATGAACAAACACTACAGAGTTCAAAACTGCAAGAAAGTGGTCAGCTAGCTCACCAACTTGCCAGACACATGAACATAACAAATTGGTAAGCAGCTTTCTAATGGTACTAGATGAACAACATACAAAGGCTAATCAAACTACAAATCTCTGCGCCTAGAAAGAAACCTTCTTCACACATAAAACTTACATCATGAGCAGACAACCATAAAACTTACCATTGAAATGCATGTGCTCATACAACATCTAAGCAGACAACCACCTACGAATCTAAGTCAACTGCTACCTGACGAGAATGTATTGTGAGGATGATCTGTGTAAAAGACTGGATGATGGCACCAACGAAGCAGTGGGAAGAAGACCGCTGCCTCTTCGCCTCCTCATCGCTAGAAATGGGAGAACTGGATATCACATACAGATGGGAAGCCTTCAATCTACAACATAACACTCCCGATGCTTAATTTACAGAATGAGACATGCTCCCCTTCCATATATACAACTGCCCTTCAAAGGAGAATAGAATTAAAGACTTCCCGAGTCACCATGCCTCACTTTACCAAGGCCCAGTTTGTGTCCTTCGCAAGCACAGTTTTTTTGGACCTCGCTGCTGATTGATCATCTCCATAACCTGTTGAAACCAAATTGAAAACCTTTAATTATAAAGAAGGTTTCTGCATTATTCAGATTTGTTAACAATCATTTCTAGAAAAATGACAATATACAGTAATCTTATGTGTAAGCAAATATAATAAAATGATAGAACAGGAAGCATTTCCAATCTGAAGATCGCTCCAGAATTAGCATGTAGTTAGTGATGCAATCTAAACTAGCAATGCCAGAGCATGTACCAATGGTTCTGTCAACCATTTCTAGAAATTACATGCATCTAATGGGGCCACAAACTAATATGACCCCCGAATATTATGCAACTGTTAGGAAGATTACAGGGTATCGTAAAATTCACACCTGCCTCCGGTGAAACCTTGCTTTTGAATTTGGGAAGTTTGGTTATTCCTCTAGTGAAACCTTGCTTTTGAATTTGGGAAGTTTGGTTATAGACTCAGATATGAAATGCATGAAGAGTTTGTTGTTTCTGTGAGGCAGGCGTGGTAATTCAGTTAATGGGAATAATAAGCAAGCATGCAGGATTGCAGTTGCGCACAATGTATGTGCACAAGTATCTAAATACAATAACATAAATAAGAAGAAAGAACAGATTCCCAGTTCTTAATTTATAGAACTGTGAAATAAGTGATAGAAGCCTATGCCAGTTATTCTAGGGATGCTCCTTGTAACATTAAGACACCTCCTGAAAGCATCCTAACAAGGAAATACAAGAGTGTTTTAAATTAACATTGGGTTTTAAAATAAATATTGAGAGTGAGATGTCATAAGGATCCACTGTACTAGAGCTCCTCTAGAAACCAAGTCTGCAGACTGCAAATTACGTACTTACCAATTCCCTCGTAGTTTAGGGCTCCTGACTTCTGGAAGCATCGTATAAAACTCAAGCAGGGTATCTCTGCCAAAATGTCTTATGACATATAAACTATGCTATTGCACTATTTGAGGAGGAGGATTAGTTAGCTCATTATTTGATTTAAACTGTAAATATATCATGCTTCTTTGAGTGCATTGGACTACATCCTTTCCCCATTGTATGTCCATTCAACTTATATATCATGCCTCCTTGAGTACATTGAAGTACATCCAGTTCCCATTGTACATCCATTCAATTTATATTGGGTTCTCCCCTGTATCACTTAAAACTAGTTTTTAATAAACTGTAAATAATGATCAGTACATCAAAATATTAGAAATTGCATTAACATGTGCTGGTTAATCTTGTAGGTGAACAGTGTATGCAATATGCAGAATGGTTCTAACTTCTGTCAGCTTTTTAACTACCATTATTGGTTAGGAATCTGATTGATATTTGCATGTGTCCTCTGAGAATTGAAACAAGCTTTCAAGTCTAAGTTAGACGCATGTCAAGGTTTAAAGCATCCAAGCACCCAGAAGAATCTAACACTATAGATCCAGAAACCAGATACTGGATATGCTTATTACCTACAGGAGAGTCAGTATGTATTTATGCATGCATTTATTTAGTAAATGAGCAAACAACTTGGTATTTGCTCCATCTAAGTTAAATTATAGATGTATTTACTTGATCCAGTGATCTGACACCTCATTAATGAAGTACCGCCATCTTTATAGGATAATATAATTTAATTAGGATTTGTTAATCTGATGCATCAATGGAACATCATAGCATGTCGGGGAGAATATAAACTGTTTGCGAAATAATGCTTTTCTTTGTTTATGAAGTTGTGCGAGCTGAGATAAAACTTATTTTGATGTTGTGCGAGCTGAGATAAAACTTATTTTGACTTTCTTAGTCATCTTTTCCTACTGAAATTGCATCACATATAGAAACTTAGCAAAAAAATTCTCCTTACCGTGCCATGAATTGTCTTTCAAAGGTAAAGTTAACTGTAATGCACAGAAAATTTCAGAAGAATTATAAGAAGATAGATATATCAGATGAGGAAAGTATTTGAAGGCATTTTTTTTCATCTTTACATATTAAATTCCAAATGACAGAAGCAGTATTCATTTCATCTTTTACACACAAGATAAAATGATCTAAATGGGCCTAGAAACTTCAAATTAACAAAAGAAAATTAATTCTATGTAAACTGCTAAAATAAGAAACTAGGGCACAAAATGGAGAAGAATGGAATTTTTACTAAGGACACAAATCAGGCAGGTTGATGGGTCGAGGGACAACAGTACTTTATGGATATGAAATCAAAATTACTTTATGAGTTGGCGAAGTTTATCAGATGTCTATGAAGTCAGCAGAACTTTATGGATAAGGATTTTAAAAAATCAAGAGACATTGGAAATGGGCGTAGCTGGATTGAGAATGGCAAGATGGATGGAAACAATACATATAAACATGAGATGCCAAATAAAAGAAAAATCATTTAAGATACATGTAAAGTAGACCAATGAGCTGCAAACCAGATACAGGGGTAGTATCATAGACCCATAGTAGCAGGAGCAAGCAGGACTATGAGTACACCAATATGATACTGGACATGCAAGGAACTACAGCTGCTAATTTTACAATGAATATAACCCCAATTAAGCATCCATGTAGCTGGACAAAATAATCTGCGCACACTTATTAGTTATTATTACAAGGCAATGGGGGTAAACAAGTTTAAGAATTGAATTGTCTTATTCATTGTAGGATTTCATTTCTCCATCATGCATGTGCAAAGGCATCTTCAAGTAAACTAATCTATAGGAAGACGAGAAAGAAGATTCCCAGTTCTAAAATCATGAACTACAGTTGCTAAATTTACAATGAATTAACACTAATAAAGCATCCATGTAGCAGGACAAAATAATCTGGGATAGTTATTAGTTATTTCTACAAGACAAAGGGGGTAATCAAGTTAAAGAACTGAATTGTCTTATTCACTGTAGAATTTTATTTTTCCATCATGCATGTGCAAAGGCATCTTCCAGTGAAATAATCTAAAGGAAGACGAGATGGAAGATTCTCAGTTCTAAAATTATGAACCAGGCATTTAAATATGAACTATGAATTTGTGGGTAGAAAACATATGTCCATTTTCTCTGTACATGTGGTCCTTTTACTATTAGGACATATCCTGAAAACATACTGACAAGGAAATACAAGATAGTGTTGCGAGATGGGTTATAGGCAGAGAAAAGGCAAACAAGGATATAGTATATCAGAGGTCTTTCTAAAATGAGTTCGCAGTCAGAAAATTAAGTATTTGCCAATGACTTGATTGTCTAGCCCTTAAAGCATATGATCTACTTCCAAAGCACTTCGCGTATACTGATTCAAACTGCAGATATACAATGCTTCTTATGAGTATAGAACACATCTGCTTTTTACATCATACATACATTCAACTTATGTTCGTCCATCCCTCATCTCTCATGGCATGTCGGATGGTATTACACAAGTAATGGAAAAGAATCCTTACAGTAAATTTAGAATAAAGTTCATCACAATCTCAATGGAAACTTTGAGAAACTACAGAATTTATAAACTATGTTTTACTATGTTTTAGAGACTCGCAAGTAAATGGGGAAGTTATTCAGAAAAAGTGCAAGATTAGCCCATTACAAGTTCAAACTTAAAAAGAAAATGAGTAACTTGTCGCTGTCAAATAATATACAAAAAATAGTAGTAGAACATGATTTTATTGAAGGGGAATAAGCAAACATATCTTGATGTCACCATAGGATTTCGACGTAGGATGTCGTATGCCGTATGCCCATAAAAAATCACAGGTCAAGACCAGATCGTATTTTGTGAATCCAAAGCTCAGGCTTCGATTTATTGAAACCTTCAGCTCATTTTTAAGAATCTGGACATGCTCTTCATCGTACTTCTCAAGGTATGTTGTAAAATCAATATTCTACAAACGGTTGAGATAGACGGAGCAACGGAGGGCACCAAACTGCCAGCCAAAATCCCCTCAACAGTTCAACCAAAATAAATTAAGACATCAATCTATTAATTAGACGAACCAAATCAATGTTGTCAACATCATTCCTACAAGGTCTTCTGTACCCAGGAAGTCTCAACATTCGGGTATGTGCCTCTGTCTCTGCTCATCCAGAACAAGTGTGTGAGAACAAGGTTCCTCTTTTCAAGTCTTCCAACTACATTAATATCAGCGTTTTAAATTCGGTCCAGGCGGTCGCTGGGCTGATGCACTATGTGCCAAGACAGCCTCGCCTCGCTAGCACCCCCAGGCAAGCTAGGCGGCCCTAGACTCATTTAGTGCATGGGCCACCGGGGAGCTTTATTATTGTTGATATATTTTAAGTTAAGCAGGTTGAATTACCAAACTGGATCCAACTCGCTTTATAGGGGGTATAAAACCCAAACAGAGGGGGGGTGCCTTGGCATGCACCCCTAAATCGACCCCCCCCCCCCCAACTCCATCCTATGAGATGCCGGTGACCAGCTTCTCCGACACCGACAAAAGTTCCCTCAAATGCTGGTGAAATCTAGGCCCCCAAAGAGGTAAAGTTCATTAATTTTACAATTATTTATGACAACAGTTTCAATTTTACAATTCTTCTCCTACCTCTCTCTTTTCTCCTCTCCTCTTCATCTTCTTCGCATGCCATTATTGTTGTTGCCACCGCCGCTCCTTCTCCTCTCAGTTCTTCTCTTCTTCAGTCTTCTCCTCTCTCCTCTTTTCTGCACTCCTACGAACTATTTCCACGGTTGCTTTTTTTTTACTCGCTCTTCTTCCACCCCTCACTCCTCTCCTTGCTATTGTTGATTTTTCTGAATTTTTTATTAATATATAACTTCTTAAATAGTTCTACAATTTTAAAACTATTAAAATAGGATGTTTACGCTCCGCGTGGTCCTCTAAGCGCTAGGCCCAGCTTTGACGACTAGCACCACTTACCGCTTTCTTAAAACACTGTTATTTTGAATTGCCTTTTGTGGCATTTATTATAAATTAACAGATTTCTTATGCCGATAAATAAGTTTAAATATGTTAAGAGTAGACAAATTAATCTAACCAAAAGCTAATTAAAATTTTCTTTTTTCAGAAGAAAATCAAACTCTAAGTCCAAGTCTTAGTTAAGTTATACAACACCTGTCGCATTGTTACGAATACGGGATTTGGACAAGACATGAATGTGGGAACGCAAATATGGCACCCTAAAAATGCTAGATACATATGGCTCATGGATCCCCTCTCTGTGTGTGCGCGCGCGCATGAGAGAGAGAGAGAGAGAGAGAGAGAGACAATAAAATGATTAAATAGAACATTGTAGCCAGATATTATAAAATGACAAATAGGTATTCGCTAAACATGATATAAAATCTCGATATCCAAATCTGTATGGGTCAATGATTTTTGATATAAATATCATCAATATCGGCCGTCAATATCGGCAATATCGGCCTATCAACAAAATCGAACCCGATACCAGCTAATATTATAGGTTTAAATCGTATTGGGTACCTAAAAGCCCAATACGATATTGTTGTATGTATAGAAATCGGCCGATATTTGAAACCATGCCGCTAAATTTCTGATTATCTGATACATATAGGATACAGGTATATCTCTTGCATGAAGTATTTGTGCAACACAGATCAAAACAAATATTGGAAAAGAAGCACGGGATATACATGTATCTACACACGTATAACTACCTTGACATGGAAATGAATCCGTCAACATGGACTCAAAAGAGTAAGAACTAAAATGGCTGCAAAGAAATAGGTACAGCAAAAAAGAAACATAGAAATGATTACTTGAAGTAACATAACCATTACCTGATATTTCTGCATTTCCATGATCTCCTCCTGCAGATATTAGAGTACATTAGAAAGATATTAGACCACTTCAAAGACATTTCAATGAATGAGAATTTGATTTAGAAAAGACCACATTTTTTCACAATCAACAAGGTAGGCCAAACATGACATGTTGACTCATAGATGCTTAAGTGTGATTGAATTTCACACGGCAGCATCTATAACTATTCTTAAATATTACGTTTCTCAAATTTGTATAATAACTTGCACAGGGTTAATGTGACTTTGAAATATTCAATCAGCGCTCTTCTGAATTTGGAAGGTAGAATTCTGGATTTTATCCTGTTAGAAATGTAGCATCTATGACTATTCATCAATGTTATGTTTCTCAAGTATCTTTAATAACCTGCAGCTTTAATGTGACTTGAAATATGCAATCAATGTCATATTTTTTGAGTCTTGGATGGTAGAATTCTAGATTTTATCCAATTAGAGAGGTTTTTATGTAGAAAATCCCAGAACTCTGAATCCAAGGATGTTGTCATTGCAATACCTGTGTTTTTTGCATTCCAAACCAAAAAGAGAGAGAACCTAGGTGAACATGTCTTCCAGCTGAACAACCTGTCCACATAAACTATTCAAGACACTCATTTTCCTCTCATTCCATGAAATTCCCGCAATTACTTTGTCACAACATTACAGTGCTGTCACTAACTAACATCATCTGGACCCCATCATTGCTAGGTTAAATCCACTGTGATTCTAGTGTTTGGGAAGGATAAATGAATTCATGAGTCATTCAATTAATACATAACATGTGACAAAGGTTTTGAGTATCTTGTCGAAGATAGTGCCTCTTGAAATGTCCGAAAACCTTCCTATAATTTGACACCGAGACGTGGCAACATGGTACTGATGTGCATGCAAATATGTGTATGTACTCCAAATATCAAAGGAAATATCAAAGTAGTCAATCAGACAATGGTGTAATAAACTGGATTTAGACCTTCACCTGATATGGCTGTAATACAAGACGTGGCAACATGGTACTGATGTGCATGCAAATATGTGTATGTACTCCAAATATCAAAGGAAATATCAAAGTAGTCAATCAGACAATGGTGTAATAAACTGGATTTAGACCTTCACCTGATATGGCTGTAATACAAGACCTTTCATATAAAATGTCATATTGAATTTGAAAATTGATATCATCTTGGTATGATGAATTAGTAGGTGTAGGTGGTTCTCATTGAGTGTTAATTACTTGGGAGCCTGAAATGTCAAAACAAAGAAAAGGGAGGGCAAAAGTACCAGACTGGCCTAAGCCCTAACCTCTTAGGTACAGTTTTGATAACTAGTAGAGACTTATTGTCAAAAGTATATGAAAGAAAAGGAAGATAAAGACCAAGCATGTGTCTACAAAATTATTGTTCCAAATGACTATCGTCTTAAAAATGGTGAGAATATCTTATTGCAAAAGGAACCTAAAGCGAACTTACCCTGAACCAGCATGCTTTACGTCAATATGAGGTTCGAGCAATTCATGATTTCAGCACTTAATTACAGAAAGCAGAGGACAGATTTGTGCCCTGTTATTAGTTGTGAATAGCATAGGACCCTTGATACATCACGAGTTTAATCAAGCCCATTAGAATTAAAAAGAAGACGTGTTTGAACTTTGTGTTGCACGGACAGAGACACACCAAAATGGGTATGACATGACACTATCATGCACACACAACAAATTCTGAAAAACATTACAATATAGAAATATCATGTCTGATACATGTCTCTTACATGTGTGCCAACACAACAAGGCTCCACATTAAAAATGCCCATGCTACGTAACCAAATTCTGGGTACGACTACATTATAGCTGCATTAAATGACCCAAGTCCAAATGTGCATGATTTTCTCCTCAAGCACGGATCCAATGGTTGCATTGTTCTACATGATCACTATCTGGGCTCTTTAACTAATCAAGTGTTTCTCTCTTCAACAAGATTGCCTTGTGCAAACCAATATGCTTTTGGATGCATTAGCATACTAGTTGATGAGTGACAATTTCTCAATGTTTATGCAATGCATGTGGCTCACATAATCTTCCGATTGATCAACATCTTAGGAACTGTCTCTTTGAAAAAATATTTATACTATAATTTTATTTTTATCTTTGTAATCCCTATTTCATAAAAGGCAAATATTTTATAGTTACAATTAGCAAGGTTTGAAATATTGCCCGACATATACACGACCAATATCGATATTAGGTGTATGACTGAGATGATCCTGATATTGCCAATAACAACTAATATTGCCTAATATCCCTGATTCTGATACCAAAAACCTTTGACTAATACTGATACTTCTATTTCAAACCTTGCTAATTAGTCCTCTATAGAAAGAAAACATTTTACATATCTAGAATCTAATTTCTAAGCCTTCAAGCATTAACTTTTTATTGAGATTCTTCAAGCTTATGAGACTAATGGTAGGCAATGAATGAAAAAGAATTAATTTCTTTAAATTATTTTCTTTCAACAAAGATGTGTGATATATTTGTGGTGTTGTGAGGCTATCCAGGCGTGAAGTCAATCATGGCATGAGACCATAACCCTTTCCCATGCATCAACTACTATTGCTACCTTTATTGTTTTTATCTTTATCCTTCTAAAGCCTCCCAATTGCTTCTACTCGTTTCCGCTTGCTTGCACCCATACCCTCTCATTAACATGTGAAGCCTTAATCCTAATATTTCCTTTATTTCTATTTAGCAATGTTCTTTATCTCATCTCCTCACTTTCTTTGTTGATACTTGATAGAAACACTATTCCTAGGCAACCTTGGAACCACTTTCCATATACATACCCTACCAAGTCCCCATCATTTGTAAATTGTATCCCTTACAAAAATAAGGTAAGAGATGATTTACATAAGACTATGTCATGCAGGCAGCTCGCATTATGCAACCTAGCTTATGAGCCTTAAACCTGCTTAGCATGTCAAAACTACACCTCAAAAGAGGAGAGGCCAAGCAAACTTCATATTGGGCTTTTCGAAATAGTTGCTAATTTGCTCCAAACTGCATCCTAACTCTTAATGGTGCTTGTTGTTGCACCAAAACTCTAAAACTCTTAATGATGAGGGTTGAGGGAAATTTTTTATATTCTAACACGCACTTGTCTGAGAACTAAGCTTTTATAGACCAATATTTTTTTAGTCCACTTTGTCAATGTGCGCCTAGTGAGATTTGAAACTCAGTTGCACTAATACCATCTTAAAGTCTCTGCTATGCACCAAAACTTCAAAATTATAGTGAGGATTGAGAGTTTTTATTTTAAATGTTCTAATACCTGTATCAGCCAGAACCCTATGCAAATAATAGCATGATTCCATTCATCATGGAGGATGCAAACAAACCATACTAAGACATGAATCTATACGGAAACCTTTAATGTAATCTCTATGGGAAATACAATTTGTTTAGTACTTAGCTAATAACTAGATGGATTACTAATGCCCAGACACGAGTAGGTGGTCTGAATATGTAGTTCTATCTGTATTAGATAGAGGGAGATATTGCTAATTAATCAGAAAAGCTTTGCCTCGTAGCTAAGATTTTGATTAATCCAGAAAAGCTTTACCTTGTAGCCAAGATTTTGATTAGTCTAGTAAAAAACAAGAATGCTTCTGCTTTCATTTTTATAACCCATGTCAAATACTTTGAAAATATATTTTTACATGAGAAAATATGCCAGTAATCACAAAAGGGGTTACACTGATTAAAGAACACAAGACATACCTGTTTCTTCTGCAATTCCTGGTTTTGTTCTTTGAGTTTAGCTACTTCAGCTTCAAGCTCCATGGTATAAGCCTACTCAGATAATTTAAAACACCAAAAGCATTATGGTGGAATTAGAAGTGGAGCCTTGAAAGCAAAAATAAATTAAAAAAAATGTTCCAGAGTTCAGATAAACCCTAGTTAGCATACGATCAAGATCCAACCAGTGTCCCAACTCATGTTTAACCTTAAAGACAAAAGGGTGTAAGCTGCAGATATCTAACAACAACCATTGTCACATCATGAAGGGGATAGCAAAGTTTTAGATCATCATGGCTGTTACTTATGCAATTAGATTTGTAGCTGCATGTCAGCCATCCCGGTCAGCATACTTGTACAGATAGAAGGAAATTTTAAACTAATTATGTGAGTGTAATTACAGTTTTTCAGTCAACACATAAATTAAGTCGTGAAGCTAGTTAGAACATTCTATCTTCTAGGTGAGAAACTCTTAAAAGGAATTCAAATCCACTGAAAACAGCTAGCACAAGACCATAAGCTTTAACAGAGTGTTGCCCAATAGAAGAACATATCCTTTGATGCTAATATCTCTGATCCAGTAGACCAGCATAAAAGCATGGAAAAGCTAAACAGTTTCTTATCAACGCCAAGCGCATGCCAAAGAGAGATCGAGAACAGTTAGTAATAACATGCAATTGAAGAAAATTAACAAAGCAACTTCAAAAACTTGTTAAAGCATATATATCATACTTTAAATGAGATGAACCAAGGGAACTCACCTGCTTCCGTGCCCGTGACCTCGCGGCAGACTCCCTATTCTTGATCATCCTCCTCTGCCTCCTCTCCACCACCTTCTCACTGCCCCACTGCACTTCCTCCCCCTCATGCCCGACCCGAACACGTGGTACGGCACCGGAGACAACGATGAGAGATCTCCATTCCCTCTCCCGAGACCATCCGGTGACCCCATGGCCGCAACCGTGACACCACCCCCTCCACCCAACCCCACCACACTCGACATTAACCCGTTGTTCATCGCCGGATCTCCAATCCCAACAATTCCTCCCCCTCTCATCCCTTGCTGGTTCCCAATATCCACATTACTCCCCACCTGCAATGGAGGAGGATAAGGCCTCGTCGTGGCAGCACTCATCGCCAAACTCGCTGCCGAATTGTTGGGAATCTGGCTATGAACAGCATTCCTACCGGCAGTTTGAGAGAACCCAAGAGCAAGTCCAGAGTTGGAATTGTTCGAGCTGGGCAATTCCCCAAAGAAGATACTATTACCGTTATTGATATTGCAATTATTGGTTGCTCCATGATTGTTGCTGACGGAATTGTTACCAATCATCGTTCTCTGCACAGGCAATGGTGCTTGTGGCGGCGGTTGCTGATTCATATCTTCTCTCACGACGCCGGCTCTCACCAAGAACTCCTCCAGCGTCATCTCGCCGAGCGTCGGCTGCCGTTGCTGCGGCGGCAATTCAGACCCGCCGCCGGCACCACCGCCTGCCCGCCGCCGCCGCCGCCGGACTCCCGCAGCAAGTCCTTCCAGACCTCGTCGACGGTCTTCTGGCTGAGGGTCCGGGGCAGAGTGAGCGACCCCTGCCGCTGGAGCCCCGACGAGCTTCCGGGCCCACCGAGGGCCCCGGACTCGGCGGTGGCGCCGAGGGCGGAGGCCATGGCCTGGCTCTCCTCCGCCGTCCAGATGTGCGGAGGAACTCGTCCATGTTTCGAGCCGAAGTCCTTCCCTGGGCCCCCCAGTGTGTTCTGGAACTCGTCGAACGTCAGCGAGTAAATCGACAGCTGCCTCGCCAGCGCTGCCGCCCCCCGCGCCGCCTCCTTCCCTCCCCCATCCGATCCCATGTTCTTGAAATTCATCGCGAAAATCCAATAAAAATCCTCCCTTTTTTTTTAAATTCTCCCAACAATTCCTTGAATCAAAATGCCAGATTCCACTACTCTCTTCGCTGAATCACAACAAAATCTGATCAAAAACTTGAAAAAAAAAAAAAAAATTGGGAATTATGGGCAGCTCCTCCTCGTCCCAAAACGAACCGGTGCTGGGAGGGGGAACTGGCCAAAAATCTCACAGATATCATCAGCATCATCATCATCATCATCATGCTACTAATTATAATTAACACCCACAAATCAAAACACCCGAAAAGAAAAGCCAAAAAAAAAACACTTAATTACAGAGAAGAGAGAGGGGGGACCTCAGTTGCTGCTTTGCTGTGCAGCCAGCTGCCTGCTTCTCAAACTGCTACGGCTCTCTTTTCTTTTCTCACTCCATTTTTTTCTCTCTCTTGTTTGAGGAGAGGACAGGTGTCGGCCCTCCACGAGGTGCCATTTAAAGGCAAAGCGAGCCGCCCAAATGAATTTAATAATAGAGCCTCTGACGGGGGGTGAGCGTAACGTGGCGCCCTCTGAGTGTGTGAGGCGCTGGTGATGTGACCCGCTGCCCAATAGGCGTCTGCGATATGGAGAGATCTCGGCCGTTGGATTGGAAGAAGCGACAGATTTCTTCGGAGATTGGATTTTATTTATTTTTTTAATTAAAGCAGTTTTGTTTTTTAATTAAGCACTATGGATGATGCTGGGGCTTAAAGAAGGTGAGATCAGCTTGAGAGAAAGAAAGGATAAAAAGATAAGTTAGAATAAGAGCCCGAAGAGTGATGACCCCCACCACCTTGAAGCCCACTTTGAGATCCGGTTCGTTCGGCATAAACAGTTGAACCGAGAATGGACCGCTATATAAACGGCGTGATCGAACCGGACCAGATAGTTTATATTTTAATTTTAACTTAGGGTGTGCTTGTTTCATCCAAAATATCCGTAAGTCGCGAGTGATAATTGTGACTTACAGGCATATGGTATTGTTTGGATGGTAACCTGTTAAATACATTTGCATCTCACTTACGATTTACTTGCAGCACGAACAGTTAATTTTGTGATCATATTTACTTACATGTAACTCACTTGCAACTGTAAAAGAGTTTACCATTTACGACTTACGACAACTAAACAGGAGTATACCACACAAGTATCATGCACAATAATCGAGAAAGAATTAATAATGAAATATAATATAACTATATATTTGTGCTTGTTAATGGTATCAGTAATAATAACTATTTAGTATAAATATTATATTATTTTAAACAAAAATATATATATTTCGAATATAATAAGATAACATACAAGTCAATGTTAAATTAATGCTAATGGAATAATAAATTTATCTCTATTCATTGTATATTCTTTTATATGAATTATTTAATTTATCTCTTTTCATTGTATTTTACTTTTTTATCTAATAGCTTGAATTTTAATTGATGTGGCTAAGTATATTCTGATAGTTTCAAATATGTAAAAAAGAGAGTAATTTGGTGAATTGATGATTTCAAAAAGAGATAAAAATAGAGATAGATTTTTATTTTTATTTTTATTTTATTTTATTTTTGTTTTTTTTTTTTTGGGGGGGGGGGGTGGTTTGGGGGTGGATTTTATTACATTTTTAATTGAATTTCTTTTTCACAAATAGAAAATTCAGTGTACATTCTTTTTCTATTGTGAAAAGAAATTTAATAGAAAAACCATCTAGTTGTTGACCCAAAGACCTATCGCTCTAGTTTTGATGATGATCAACTCATGTAGTTATGATACTAATGATCTTGTGTTTAATTAGTTTCAGACTTGTGATCAAGATCTTAGTAAGTGTGTAGCTTCAACAAAGGATTTAAAGACAAGTTTTGGAG